>NJDD01000476.1:112282-125078 GCA_002245505.1 Calephelis nemesis
GTTGTATTGCTTTAAATCGCTTCGTAAATGAGCCATTATTTTTCGTAAAAAGTAAAAGACAAAAATTGGTTATTGTAAGTTATCCCTAAGAGATAGACATATACCATCAGGAACTTTTTTGTAGACCTTTTTAAGGTAAACAATACTTAGTACATTATTTTGACCTATCTCGTATAGTTCAGCCAGCGTTTGCAATGCAAGCGCAAAAAAATATGTTTATTTACGACTTCGCATTAGAAATCTTGAAATTATCAGTAGTTCACTAACATATGAAGCATGTGATTTTATTATACATATAAACCTTCCTCTTGAATCACTCTACCTATTGAAAAAAACCGCATCAAAATCCGTTGCGTAGTTTTAAAAATATAAGCATACATACATACAGACAGACGCGGAAAGCGACTTTGCTTTATACTATGTATAGATTTAATAATGGGGTCAGGCAACATTTTCTTTTACTTTTAGGAGAGCCGTTTGCTTGCGCACTTTCTTGTAACAAGAACATACAAATGTGCACGTTATTTGTGTGTAAAAACCACTTTTCCAACTTTTTCATTCCAGGTCAAAAGTACAATCACGTATCTGAAATTTGTTACGTAAAAAAAACGTAATTCTGCTTACAAATATTTTATTACTAAACAGAGAAAAAATGTATTTAATAAAATTATTTCGACAATGGCATCTATATGCTTACATTTAAACGACTATAATCCTTATCTGACTTGTAATAAGACGTACCATTTCAAAAACGGTTCCAATTTAAGTCTTACACAACAATAAAATATAAATTATTTAAAAATTACAAAATATTTACGTTACACAACTTACTCTATAAATGCTAGCTAATAAACAGAGAGAGACGAGACAAAAATACAATTTCGTTACCGTGTTACAGGACAAAACATACATACACATACTTTTATTAAGGTAAAATCTGACCATGGATGCGCTTTTACAGAATATTTTTATCCATTACTTTTCGTATAACAATAAGTGTATTATATTAATTATGCAAAGAGAGAATTAAATAGACGACTATTGTGATTTGCGTATGTGTGCGAATAAAAAAAGAAAATTGTGTGTGTACTTATGTACACGCGTTAGAAGTTATACTTCTTCGGCGTAGTAAGATAAAAATCTTTTTAAAAAATTTATCTTTTGCCTTATTTTACATTTGTAGACAAAATGACACTAACCATAAAAAAAGAAATATTGTGAATACAGTTGTCAGTTCTCACGCAAACATACGTAGGTGTCCTTACTTTTACTTTGTTGGTACCTTTTTTTGAAAAACTAAAATGTTATCTATACCTAACTTCATCACGTCGGTTTTTCGTGACGGTGTGCGCGCGCTTCGTAAAAATTTACCCTCATCATTTTTTCCTAACGCGCCAAAAGAAGTATAACTTCAATATGTGAAATAAGCAATATCTCTTCTTTCCTATAGTTAGTTTTTGGCACTAGCGTTAGCATTTGCCATAAGAACAATTAAAATTTGCGTCAGGTTACCAGATTTCACAAAAACGGCTATAAATTATTCAAAATTAGTCAAACATCGTCAAAGAAAATCATGTCAGGGTTTTAAGTAAAGCGGTGGCCTCATTACTTAAACTCATTAATGAGATTTGGCTGTAACAAGGAAATACACGATACACTTATTTCTTCATGATTATTTCATTTGCACCTTTCACTGAACAAAATGCCAACAAAATTGATTAATTTCACTCAATATATATACACGAAATTCAATAAAAACAAAAAAAACTACGACCGTCATTTCTCTCAATGCCACCAAAACTCAGCAATATCTCTTTTTATTTTAGTTTTTGGCATGAGCATTAGTGTATGCAATTACTCAAGTTGGAATTTGCATCAAGTAAAACGATTAAATGAAATCGGGCTTGAATAAAATAAATTTAGTCATTAGACGTTTAAGAAAGTCATATCAGGGTCTTTAATAAGGAGGTAGGCTCCTTACTCGAGCTAATTTTATGAGATTTGACTGCAACAAGGAAATAACTAACTTATAGTAGTGCACACTACTTAACAATTTTGTACGAAATGCCAATAAAACTCTTTAATTTCAGTCAAAAAATACACGAAATTAAATAATTACGAGAAACTATGACCATCTTTTCTCTCGCGACGCAAATCATTTTGGCGCGCATCTTAGGCCTTATAAAAATATCTATTGACACTTCATAAGCTTAGTGTACGATTTTGTATGTAACAATATTTTGTAGAGTACACTCACACACGACAGATCTTTGACACGACGATCGGAGATATTTATGTAATGGATTTGAAGCCTAAACTAGTTGCTGCTTTGAACACTAATTTTATTTTTCCGACAATTGTCTAGCCAATGAAAAGTCTGACGTGTGTACACGGCTTAAGTTTTAAGGCCTCATTTAATAATGTAACTAAAAATAACAAACAAATTCACGAGGACGTTTATAAAATCATTGGGCCTAAATAGAGTAGTTTTACATGTTTATTAAATAAGGCCCAAAATTTATTAACTTATAGTAAATATAGCATAGCAGCTTAACATAGCAAGCTTAACTAGTTCATTCGCGTAAGAAAAAATCTGAAATTTCATTCGTAATATTTTTTAACGAGAACGATCACTAGTAAGAAGTAGACCTACACAATGCAGCGCTTTTGCAACAATCGAGAATGCAAAAACAAAACTTTTTTGAAATGACTAATATGTTGCTAACCTCGAGGTTTTTACAACTTGACCGAACTATAAAAAAAAAGATTTAGCTCTTATAAGACTGCAGTTATGTGGTTATTTGAATTTGGAATTGAGTCATTAGCAAGCCAATGAATTATTATTTTCCAGAAACAATTTCTTTAGCAAGAGCTGGAAAGCTACACCTTATCTAGACAAGTCCAATACCTACCATACACTGTTATACTTGTCGATAAAAACAAAGTCTGATGTTCCAAGTTTGTCTCAAGATGACGTCAGTTCTACGTTGATAATTTAAATTTTCATAAAAATTAAAAAAAATCACAATGCGTTGCGTGTTTCATACTACGTTATACTTTAATTTTACATTTAATTTTAATTAATTTATGAACTTTCATGACGTCAACTTGAGACAAGCTGTACAAGCTGTAAGTCACAACAGTATACCAAATGCAGTAATTTATTGTTTATTCGACAGGATACTGTAATGTACATGAATAGTCTGTAATATACAAGATATAATATACAAGGTATATATCACAAAATACATTGTGGTGTAATATACACATCTATATGCGATGTCAATATAAATTTTCAGGACTACAAACTAGACATTCGTATTAGAATAAAGTAAAAAACCGAGCCGCAAGTTTCTGCTGGCTCGAAGAATTTAAAGAAGGAATTTATTTACACAATCCATACAAATATAAAAATAGCATATTCACAGAAAAGGTGCACATATGTGCACGTTTTTAAGATTTAAATTAATAAATTGACAACGCAACAAAGAACATATTTATGTAATAAACACATAATTTGAAATATAATTAACAGGCAACTAAAAATTTAAAAAAAAAGTATTCTTAAACTTGGCTAAACCGATTTTACTTTTTGTTGAATTTATATTTCAATGTACATATTCCCGTGAAATGGCAAAATGAATACGAAAGCGACCCTGAGAACGGTGAATAACAAAATCTAACTTAAATGTTTCACAAATTCATGATTTTATTATTTGTACATTTTTGAAATCAAAGTTGAATAAACTATTCAAATATTTCTTTGTATAAACATTAGTGTTCATAACAATATTATGTTTAATTTTTTGACATTATGAGGCCCATTTTTGATTTCCTACAATTCGGGAAATATTTACAAAACGTGGGAACGACAGGTAATAATTATATATCAGTTTTACACTTGCCAAGAGGCTGTCACAAAGTATCTATAGTTCAAAATAAGGCATCAATATTAGGCACCATTGTAAAAAATAAAACATTCACAATACATATCTTCCACATGTTTAAAAAGGCACTGATTGCAGATGCAAATGAATAAAAAAATACTAGCTGATTTTATTGTATTCAGCTTACATACTCTTAAATCTTTCTATATATCTTAGTCACAATTTACATAGTAAGGCTTCTATGACGTGTTAAATTTTTGTGGCGCTTCTTCTTTGGTCCGGTCGCTACTTGGCAACTAATTTTGCCAGTGTCAATGTATGAAATATACTGACGTGAAATGGACCGGTTGTAAAAATTTAGAAGTATTGAGTTTTTGTGGTGCTACTTCATTTAGTAATTTAGCATTAAATAATTGTCAATCTCGCAGAACTCGAAATGTTGCCAATAAAAATGCTAAACTTCGTCAAATTTGAGATATAAAAACATGATTTAATAAATCTTAATTTAAGGAATAAGGAATACTTGAAATAATATTATCAAAAAAATGCCAAAAGCTGTAGAGCAGCTAGGCGCTGGTCACGTAAAACTAAACGTTTTAGTAGTATATAGTGTATTAAAAATCTTTTGACTACAATTGTTCGCTGCTCTACTTTTTCGGTATTAATAGTTTAGGACTCCGCTAAACGATGCATCCGCCCCTTATTTGAGTTTTCATTATGCGCCACTTTGCATAGTTTTAAAATATTTACGGTTAAAAATTTACAAGTTACATGTAGCTGTTTCTTGGGTAAATGCTCAAAATATTTCTACTTACATCTGTTTATATTATATATTTTACATAGATTTAACGCCTACTTAATTTGTAAGTCATGATTATTTTAAAATTTCGATGCTATCAGCCAATCAAATTTTTTGTGTAAAAAATCAAACGTGATTGGTTGTTAGTTTCAACTATATAGCACTCATAATTTATGTAACAGTGTTTTAGCTTTGTATTACAGGCATTTAAGGACGGTGTATTTTACAAGTTACTTTACTCTGTGTTTTTTTATCGGCTTGGGATCTTTTAACTCAATAATGTACACTCATAATACTAAGACTGAGCATATTTTTTTAGAAGGGTATTGCCAAATTTTCCGTATATTTAGGAAGAAAATATTAAGCCACATAAAATCATTTTGTGGCGAACTCTCGTTCAATATCCATGCACAATATTAGATACATTTATTGTTGTCATAATAGGGTGACATTGTTTTCAAGATAAATAGGACAATGTGTAAAATTGGCTTCACTTATAACGATTTTTTAAATAAGTGTTAGGTACGTGATTGTGTTGATTGTTTATCATGATTACGTTAAGTTACGAGTACGTTAAGTTTCCCTGGCTACTAAAAAAAAACACAGTGTATTGAGGCACTCATGTCGTCGTTGTATAAGGCATTAATCACAGGTATCAAAAACATCTGTCTATTTTTAATCTTAACAATTCCCTTATGACAGGGTGTAATATAAAAATAGTAGTACATATTGTATGGATAGTAACAAAATATATTGCAAAATTTTAATACTTTAGGCCTTGCGACCAAAGTTACTAATGCCAGTTCAGTAGATATTGCTAGGCGCACATCGGTGAATTTCTTATCATTGCCACAGTATGTTGAGACAAACATATAGACACAAGTCGTTTCTGCGCGCCTTCTTAATATATTTATGTTTGCCAAAAATTGTTCTGTCAATGTATGAACATTCTTAGACGTCTTTCATTTAAATGTACTACAGTATAGCTGGACATCGCACAGTAGTTTTCTGAAGGAACTAACAACTTATCAATATCTTGAGATCAATTAAAAACACTTTGAATTTTCGTGCTACATCCTAATTTGGTATAGTCAAATAAAGAAAAAACAATTCTAAATTCTCAAAAAAAACGTAGATATATAAACCGAATAACACTTATTTTTATTTTCTTTGAATGTTTCCTAACATCATAGACAATTACAAGATAGCACATTACGACAGACTACATAGACATAAACAATATTATTAACAAAACAGTTCAATTCGGATTTAAAGTTTTCGCTCATATTGGTCCAATAAGGACTGATATTTATTAATAAAAAAAATATAAAATAAAAATATGTGATATTATCTATGCTGCAAAATAGAGTTAAAATTATTATTAGAAGGCAAAACATAAAAACAACATCGTTTTTAAGTATCGCCATTTAAAGAATCTAGCTACCAATAAAAAAGTCTAACCTGGAAATTTTAGTCATTTGTAGATAACTTAAATTCTTTAAATTCTTTTTCTGATCAGGGAACGCTTAAAGAAGTACTATTTTCATTTTGCTAAATGACCAACTATTAATAACTAATATTATAAGCAACTTTATAACATACGCCATAAGGTTGTCTTTCTCCTATGACAATTAGCATTATTGAGATAATACTATTTCAAGAGCATATAGTAACCCCCCATATATATTTTGGCAACTTTTCATTGCCTCAATCAATACACAAAGTATTAGCAATAATATTTCATAAACGAGTAATATCAACATATAATAAAAAAAAAAAAATTAAAAAACCCCCGACACAAGAATTTAATTTCCCTTTAAAAAGTACAAAAACCGGTTAATTTCTCCACTTTCACTCCCCACAACTTTTAAACGGATCAACCAGTTTTCATCTAACATGTCTAAGAACATTAACACATAGGTTACCTTTATTACCATAAAAACTAAATTGAAATCACTGCATCCGTTCGGGGGTTATGATGCCACAGACAGAGAGACACAAAGACTCTTAAAAAGACGTCAAACTTAAAACGCTCCGCTTTTTGGGTCGGGGGTTAATAAAGGAGACAAACGAGCGTAGACTTTAAAATCCGATGCCTCAGGTTTATAAAACCAAGAGAATAAATTTGGTCTTGACAGTTAAAATTTAATAAAATACATCATATTACACGATACACTAGTTACTTTCACTACATTTACTTTTCTACATGAAAACATTTAGAACACATTCCCATACCATTACAAATAAATTGTGTGACTCCAGTACTGCAATTTCATATAACGTATTACGTGTTATGTTACCGGTAATATATAAAATCTAGAAAGTATATAAAACTAGCGGCCCGCGCCTGCTTCGCAAGGGTGTAAGATATACATTTAAACCTGATCGCCTCTGTGGTCTAGCAGTTCTATGAGCTAGTGATGCATCTAATGAATCTGTTTTATATTTTTTATACTTAAATATATGAAGCGTTAAATTGGAGCCACGCACTATCAAATTTAATTACACCTAGTTAATCATTTATTCAATCATTCTTTAACATTTCAAATATTTTAATGAACAATTCATTGCTTATAATTTGAATTATTAAATAATCATTAATTAATAGATTAATATTGATCGTACAAAAAAATTGCTTAATTAAACATTAAGTAAAGGTCAAAAATTAAAATCAAGTTACACTTAATATAGACTTCTTAAGAATAATATTCGTTTTCTTATTCTACACATTTTGTAATCCAATTTAATATCATTTTTCATTAATAGTTGATATTTAAGGAATTATTTTCGCGATTGTCAAAACTAGAATTTCTATTAAAACTTGCATTTATATAGAAAATATTTTTTAAAAGTTACATTTGCAACTTTAAAAAAAGATGTTGTTCGGCAAAAGAAGATTAAATATACCGCATTTAAGTATTTGTAAAAATAAATATGTTATCCTGATCTTTAATTTTTACAAATATTATGAAATTTGCTAGCAACCAACCAAGAGCTAGGTCAAAATGATAACGATATTTTGTGCAATAGTTTAAGATTATACTTTTTTCCGTTCCCTTTACATTGCATACATCATATTTACCTAAAATAAAAACTGAAACGAAAAACCCCATAAATTTTGTACGAGTTTACAAGTTTTAGACAAAAGCGAAAATATTTTTTTAAATAATATCTTCTATTTTAAACCAGTTGTACCCTTAAAGTATTCATACTTTATTTACACATTATCTTTGCCATTCCTAACATTCATAAATCTTGTTCAACCTTAATATGTCTTTATTATACAAATACATTAAAAAAATACATTTTCCCCAAACTAACGACACACAATTTGAGCTCATTACCTTATAGTGCCTTTTGTCATTATATTATGGCAACATTGTAAGCGAATATGGCAAATTTTAAATATGGCGTCAAAGGGATAATTTTCCATTCACGTTAAGAAAACAGATATGACTAACTGGTGATTCCAATGAGTTCTTAGTGAATTTACATAAATACTTCAAAATATCTGTGTTTTTTCTTTTAGTAAGAAATTGGTCAATTATTAGTACTTGAAAGTCACCGATACATATTCAAGTACAGCAATTTAGGGGAAATTCAATGCTTTACTTTCCGAATAAATGTACAGTCTCTTTCCTAACTTTAAAAGTATTACACTTGGTGTGTATAAAAATTTTAAAAGCTAGCAGCTGTACACAGATTTCTCTTATGTTTGTTCTTAACGTGAATGGATTTTATACTTACAGTCATAGAATAAAATACCGCAATTAGTTATGATAAACTATTTTTTTCTGATCTATATCTTTCAGTTTACATATTTTTAGAAGAAAAAAATATAAAAACACAATTTCATAAGCTCGAAACTCATGAATGATTTCAGATTTTTCTATATATGAAACAAAATCTCAGCAAATACTGTTACATAACACCAATCAACGTAATATACTAAAGGCATAAAATTTCTCTATTATTCCACTGGAATTTATTAAAAAAAAACTGGATATGATGTCAAAATAAAATCTACTAAAGATCCCGCTCTTCATAACCAAATGCTTTAGTATGGCGGGTAGTATGAAAATCCGGTGGGGGTAGATATAACTATGGCACGGCTAAGACACAGATGATATAGCATTGTGTGGTGACCCCATTTGTGTCAAAACCTTGTCCAACCACTGTAGTGGTCCATGCAAATGTATTTCAATCCAACATGGAGTAGAGGTGACATCTTGTCTATGGTATTCCGCTCCCCAACCTTTTACAAAGGACATTCGAATAGTGCACATTTTTGTTAACTCGTACACAGCTTCAAATCCATGATTCACACTTTGAGATAACAATTGAGCAAACTCACGATTATTGAAGATCTTCAATGAGC
Source organism: Calephelis nemesis (assembly GCA_002245505.1). NCBI lineage: Eukaryota > Metazoa > Arthropoda > Insecta > Lepidoptera > Riodinidae > Calephelis > Calephelis nemesis. Next base: position 121,347 of record NJDD01000476.1, read on the forward strand.
AACCCGGTGGTATCTTACACACAGTAGAAGGATGAAAGCCGTGATGGTGGTTACAATTTCGACTCTGAACGAAAATAGCAGCATCGGACAGACATTCCGCATAAACCTCTCCGCCTACATAGTACAGATGTACACCCTTTCCTATGTGACGTCTGGTGTTTTCTATCGTGGAATTTCTATTGACATTGCTAAGTTGACCCAGACAGAATCTATCAGCATTGTTTGATGGATCGGTGAAACCATCAACAACTACAGAATGAGAATTGCAATGGAAAACTTCACCTACACGGCAATTCAATTCGTAGTAGGCCACTGACGCCCAATATAGGGGTTCTTGATAGGATACTGGAGCTACCTCTCCTGGAGGCTCTGTATCATCTGAGGGAGGAGAATATGCTGGAGGTGGTGTATCTGGCAATTCAGATGAAGCTGACGGTGGAAATCCTGAACCTGAGTAAGAAACATTATGTGGCATCGCAGGTTCAGCTTGCCTTTGAAATGGCAGGAGTGAATGTCCTGGAGCAAACTCAGAGTGGCGTGGAACTAAAACTGGGGGTAGTACCGGACTTTCCACCCTTTTGTAATGGTATGGATTAATGCAAACTTCTTTTTGTTTTGCACTGAATGGATACTGACAAATTTCTAAAGGTTTCAGCTCATGGTGACTCTGGAGATCAGGCCATCTCCATACACGACAGTAAATCACGTGGGGAAGGCCTTTCCGATGGGATACCTGGAATTGATAATAACTATGTTATATTTCCATAAACTTTAAAGAAAAAAAAGAAAATTTTTGCCCCAGTATTTGAACCAGTAACTTTTCGTCTCAATCCGACGAATGCTCTAACCATTTGACCTATTAATGATTCAAGTCCCGTGGCGAGATTTTTAATTCCTTTCTTACCCGTTAACGGGGATAGATATGTCCTACAGATACACAGTTCTGAGTACCTTATAAAAGAGTTCATCGTTTATGAAATTCACATTTATAAAGGCCATAACTTTCGTTTTTTTCAAGTTACATTTATTTTAGCATTTGCCCTGTGCTTGGATTAATTTTTATAAATTTTAAAGACAGAAAAAAAATCGTTTTAGCCAGGATTTGAACCCGTAACCTTTCGTCTCATGCCGACAAATGCTCTAACCATTTGAGCTACTAAGGATTTAAGTACAGTGGCGAAATTTTTTTTCTTTTTTAAAATTTATACAAATTTAATCTAAGCACAGGGCAAGTGCTAAAATAAAATAACTATGTTATAATTCAAACAATGTAAGTTACGATTTAAGCTGCGGTGAACTTTGTGGTGGGAAACGGGTGCACCGTTTAGTTTGTATGTAAAAAAATATAATGTTTTCCTTATTTCCTCACAGTCAAATGGGATAAAAAGTATCCTGTGTAGGTCTCCCGGTTTTAATCTACTTCCCAATAAATTTTTAGGCACATCTGTTCAGCCATTTTTGAGTTATAAATAGTGTAACTGACACTACTTTTACATATATAGAAAATATAATAGTAGGTGCTTGTCCGTGGCTTCTTCTGTTTAGAGTAGTTGCGATTTCCATACAAACTTTCCTCCTCTATTATGGTCCTTCGGGAGTTTGTTTTTGAAAAAACTTATACAATGTTTGAACTCGGATTTTTCGCTATATGCATATCAAATTTAATCTTTAGCTAGGTATATGCATATCAAATTGATTCAGAGCTTTGTCTATTCATTTGCGCTTTACTAGCTGATTTTGGTATTATTTGATTACAAAGATATCGAATAACAAAGATAAAATCGGAATATCCTAACAATGACTTAACCGATTGAAATTCGAATTGTTTTAAACCGACAAAAGTTTAAAAGTTAATAAACACGATATAGAAATAACTAGCTTTTGCTAACGGCGTTGCCGCGTGGTCCCACAGGAACATTTTTTCGTGGTTAAAACTTTAATTCAGGAAAACCAAATTTCATAGTCACAAAGAGGCTAACATTCACATTTATAAAATTATCAGGTTTATAGTTATAGATACATGTATATGCATTAGTGATTGTGAGTCATGTACTTGCACCTAAAATGTATGTGAGTCATGTACTTGTACCTAAAGTGTATGTGAGTCATGTACTTGTACCTAAAGTATTTAGTTAAAACAAATTTGACCTCAACATTTTCTGTGGAATTTAAGTCCATTTGTTGAGACATCCTAGGAAACCCACTGAACTAATCTTGTTTTAATAGCATTCTTTAAAAGAATCCAAATGTTTTATACAATATGGAAATCCTGGAAAGTCACATAATTAATATAAGATTCACTATTTTGCCTCATTCTTATTTAAGTTTAACATGTCTGGTTTTTGAAATAAATTTATTATTATTACTAATATTAAGAGTTAGTCAACTCACTTGTAATCTGCCATCTAAAGACCTAGGAATAGTCACACACTTCGATGGTGTGCCAGGACATGACAATGCACGTTCTAACTCCTCAATAGCACCTTTTCTTTTCTTCAGCTTCTTCACAAGACTGTCCACAGCTTTCTCTGCCCATTTCTCTTCCTCATCACCCTGAAGACGAAATTTTTATAGAAGAATCAGTAATATGTTGTTTTGTAAATATCAAGATTTAGATTAATTTTATTTGAAAACTAGCAGCCCACCCCAGCTTCGCATGGGTATAAAATATACATATAAACCTTCCTCTTTAATCACTTTGTCTATTTAAAAAAAAATGCATCAAAATTCCTTGAGTAGTCTTAAAGATTTAAGCATGCAAAGGGACATAGGGACAGAGGAAGCGTGTTTGTTTCTGAATATTTAGTGATATGATAGCTATCTTAAATAGAGAGATAATAGAGTGCTAAGATCTGATAGTGGACCTGAAGCTCTCCTGATAGTGGACCGTGATCTTTAGGCACCTTATATGTTAAAGTTGTGTCGCTTTCTTGTGGCCAAGGTGTTGGCCAATTGTGTAAATTACCAGCTGTCCTACCCTCAACTAAAACATGACACTGTACTATGGCGACTGAAAAGGGCAGTGGATCCCTACCCGGACAATTTGCAGCACAGCTCTCTACTAACAGTGGTCTTGTCAGTAATGGCCTATTTAATCTTTGATTGTCTCTTACAAGTTGCCTGTCAGGAATGCATATGGACAAAAGGGTAAGTATCACATATTAAATCAGTAGTACATCATATTGTTATCATTACGACAACTGACATCAATTAAGTATCCTTTTGTCTGTTAACCCCACTTTAAGATGTGAAGAAGCTTACACAGGTGTGTAATTTGTGACATACAAATTACACATCCATGTAGCAAAGCTTCTCAAGCTTAATAGTTCATTGCAGTTTATTTTAGTTTTGTTACTGTTACAAATTAAATCGTCCTTAAATTTGCACAAAGTGTAGAAAAACAAACAAGGCCAGCTTAGTGATTTATTACATCTCTGAAACACAGCTTCAGCGGACTAATCTATTAGTTTCGTTTACAAGTGTGCCTAACCACAAGTGAATAGTAATTGTGTGCAAGTTGTGTTGTGACTTAAAACAACTGTAGTCAGTTTATTTTAAGAAACAAGTACCAACATTTTAACTATGTTTCTATTGGTCCACATAATCAACATAATTACATACATAATATTAGGGGGTCATTGGCCAGAAGCGTGCACGTCGCGATCCCTGCCAGTCCATTGGACTGCAATTCTGGCCCGAAAAAGTACCGCAGAGCGGGTTAGGGCGTTCCCT
>NJDD01000476.1:125793-143849 GCA_002245505.1 Calephelis nemesis
GAAGGAAGCAAGACAGGTTTGTCAGGATCGTGAGGTCTGGCACTCGATACTCTCTGCCTACCCCGTAAGGTACTTGGCGTGAAGATATGTATGTATGTATGTATGTATAATCAACATAAAGTTCATTTCAACCAATCAGAATGCTTTGTCCTTATAGTCAATTATAATTAAGCTTTTTGGTACTGTTTTATCTAAAAAAAATCTATATACAGGATGACTGGTGAGATACCTTCAATATTTGAGGAAGTGATAGTATGCGAACATATATCATTAAATAAAATAACATAAAAACGAAATATTAAATAAGTTCTTAGTAAACTTCGTACACAGTACACCGAGAGTCCAGTATTTAACTGCGGAATAATTGGACACCGCGGCAGCGGGATGGAGGGCGGGGGTGGCGGCGGCGTGTCGTGTGCCGCGCCGCACGTGACGGAGTATAATATCCAAATTTCACTTATTTTTAGAGATATTTCGATAAAAAATTAAGCTTCTATTTTTTTTACATCAAGTTAACGAGAATCGAGTACCGAGTACTCTCCATAAGTATTGAAGGTATCTCACCAGTCAGTCTGTATACAAAAATCAATGTCACTTTTCATTGGAATTTTAGAACTCAAGAGTGGCCTCACCTATCCAAACCAAATGTTTAGGCTTTGTTCAGACTATTTAATAGATGGTTTATGTGAAGTTTGCATAAAATCGACCAAGAGGTTCTTCATTTATCACATTTTTTTAACAAATGAATTCAATTAAGGGCGGATTGTTTTGTTAATGCCTAAAGTGTATTTTTCTGTTAAAACTAAAACTTTTTCAAATAGGGATTATACTGTCATATTGAAAGCTTTTTCAGCTGTTTTTTTTTTTCTTTGTGTCGTGTTATATCATTCATGGGATCATATACATAGCTAAGCACACAACAGACGGCTAGGAGAGTATATGCATAACAAAAGAACATTATTTCGTTTCTTAAGAAAGTAAGTAACCAAAAATAGACTTTTTTTGTATAAATAACAAGCTTTGTTTAATAAATAAGAAAAACATCAGTCCCGGTTTCAATACTTTCAATACAACAAATTACAATACTGGCATAGCTTATTTTAATCGATTTTTTGGGGGGAGTGCTATGTCAAAAGACAACCTAACCAAACCAAAAATTTTTAGAACTTAGTAAGTATCTTCACGCCCATATCCCCGAAAAGGTAGGCAGAGGCACAGCCAGGGCACAATGTGATAGGTTGCAAGCCGGGCGCATATCCAACCGAGCGCATATCCAATCCCAAGCAAAAATTCTCTTTTTGTTGCCCGAACCGGGATTCTAACCCGGGACCTCATGAAGTCAAGTCTGACAGTTGGACCACTAAACCACAATGCATCACAAGTAGCCTTTGCAATAATAATAAATTTAAAATGTGTAGGTAGTAAAAAAATCACCTTACTATGTTTATTGTAGTGCCCATCGCATTAAACCTTCACCAGTTAAAAAAACTGGTGGCTTATAACTGCTATAAATTTGAAAGTCAAAGGATGGATACATTTATTTTAGTTTTAAGACATTTGTTGACCACCTCTTTGGTCGAGTGGTCTAGCGTACACAACTAACTACATCAACTAACCACGAGGATCGGATACGATTCCTGATGAGGGCATTGGGATTTGAAATTTGAGATTTAAATTGGTGTGATGAACATTAAGATGTCGCATTTCCAGGTACAGGTGTTTATTAAACTAACACCCATAACACGAGTATATAATGTGCTTACTTTGGGGTTATTAGATTCAATTTGTGCAACTAGTCCAGAAATATTAATTATTATTATAATTTGTTTTATTTGAGTAATTTTTATTAAATCTCATAGCCTTTGGTTATCAGATTTTAGAAAAACAACAAGGGAACAATTACTATTTCTTTAGATACTTGTCACACACACTTCTATAAATCATTTCTGTTGGAGTCAACATTTTTGTTGGTTTATTCTCAATAGGCAGAAAACAAATTATTTTAAAAATAATAAGTATGAAATGAATGGATAAAATGAAACTAGAATAAAATGAATCTAATGAAAAATTGTAACACTTGTGCATTTTCTGACAATGTATGTAATGTATGAGTAAATTAACAATTTTTATTAGAGCTTTAAAATATTATGTTAGTAAGCAAGTTGAAACTTGGAGTATGTCCAATGCACAGTTCCTATATTCAAAAAACAGTCACTTTGCTTACAAATGGAAGCCTTTTGAATTAATACATCTTAACTCCAAACATCTTATGTAACTATGAGCAACGCTTCGCCAATTAGGCAAACTACCAATGGTTTTATTAGCAGATCACGGTTCATTGATTATTATAGGAACGAAACTTAAGTTGTTGCAAAATCTGAAAGAATTATATTTGTACATCATCAGCTACTAAAACACAAGGAGAGTTGGTATCCTGTATTCAACACATATTTATATTACTGTCTTTTTTGGATTTTGCTTGTATTAATGATATTTATTAATTTAAGAGAAAGGGTTTTAATTTGATATTTTGTTCAAAGAAATAAATATATCAGTTAAGTAAAAATTAAATCATTGCTACTTGCTGAAGCTGTGGGAAATTTAATAAGTTAGTAGTAAGTAATATGTCATATGGGAAACTAACTCTTTTGGGTACCACAAATAACAAAGTATTTTAAAATAATCTTAACACAACATAAATCATTTTTTTCTCTGTAATAATACAAACTCACTTACTCCGAAAACAATCAAGATAACATCTATACTACAAATTTTTGATATTGGTAAAAACAAAGTGACTAATATGACTCATTCAAGATGCAAGATTTTAACACCTAAATATTTTAAAACACTATCAAAATTTTTAGTAAATGGAAACAACAAATAAGTGTTGATTTAGGTACAAAACACTTATTTTTATCTATGGCTTTACCTGCAAACAACAAAATGTCTAATGAAGATATCCCTTGTCTGACTTGATCAATTTTTATATCTATAATTGTTATGTGGATTCGTACCCTTAATAAGCTAAATTGTTTCTGATGAATAAATACATTTGTTGTGAAAAAGAAATGCTTATTTTCAACAAAAACATAATCAAGTGGTCAACTGGTTGTAATTTTTAATATAACAATAATCTAACGTTTTTTACTATCGAATTTGACTTTCAAAAAATGTATCTAGTCATACTTACTTTGAATAAAAACTTATTCTATTCTAACTACACAAAGCAGCACTGCATACATCAGTAGTTTATTGTGCATCAACAAAAGTATCTTCAAGCTTGTATCACTTAAAGATTAGGCAGAGGTATAACCATGGCACCCTCTACTAGCCGAAGACACTAAGTCCCAAAAGGTAAGAGATGTATTGCCAACCAGTCATATATACAGGGCAACATTAAAGTCTACCGATGGACTACTAGACCACCGAGATGACAATTACAATATAAGACACTAACACACTTAAAGTGTTATAATACTTAACTTATAATTCATCAAGGCAATCTTGCAAGGGGTACCAAACATCTTCAGGAACCTTAACAACCTTAGAATGACTTGGACAATGTAAGAACTAATATAGGGCAATTACAGGTATAGCATTTTTCAATACAAATAATTAGAATCTATAGAAAAGGTCTACTAAGGTTTTATTAAAAACAGACCAGAGTGATACAAAGTTAAACCCACATTGTGATAGGTGGCAAGCCTATCGCCAACCGGGCACATTTCCAATCCCAAACATTTTTTTTATTAGAAAATTGGAAAAGCCCAATTTTCATTTTGTTGCCCGACCCTGGATTCGAACCCGGGGGCCGGGACCTCATGCAGTTAAGTCCAAAAGTGAACCGCTAGACAACAGAGGCGATAATATTAAATATTACTTTATTTTCTGTTTCTTATTTTTTTAACAATTCTATATATATTGATTACAATCAAAACCGGGAATCTGTATATGGATCCGGAATTCTGGTTTTGATTTCAATCGACATTATATTAGTTACTACATACCAAGAATTTGGTTAATTTTAAAAACTAATAATAATCATTAATATTAAGGAAACAATAGATGAAAGAACTCTGTTGGAGATGTCTACAGTAAGTATACCTATTTAAACTTGACCAAAAACAAAACAATTTTTTGAGAGTTAGTTTATCAAGTAAAAGTATATAAATCAAAATATTATACTGGGTTCTTTTTTGTTTTCATCACAACTTAGTGTAATTAAGAAAAAGGCTTCGTTTTTCAGACAGACTATAGTCAACATTCATTCGTTTATAAATAATGTTTTTGACAATAAGCAATTAAAAAACACTAGAATACTACCATGTGAACAAAAAAACACGAAAAGAAAAGCAGCTTGGGTAAAAAGAAGCTCTAAAGTTACTAGTACAATTATAACATCAGATTACCTGCTTCCAACCAAGTAATTTCTTTACAGCCGGGCTTGTGAACGAAAATAAACTATTCAAACTGGACATAGGTCCACTGCTAGAAGATTCACCATCATCCGTATCCATGATGGGCTTTGATGAGTCACAGGGAGAAGCGGGTATGCGCAACCCGCTACTGATTTTATGATAGAAATACACAATTTGCCATGGATCGCTAAATAGAAACTTGGTTTTTCCCACAATTTCTGCCAATTGCAATCGCGGATACGAAAAAATAGCAACTGGCGTGACATTAAAACAGCAACAGATAAAAACAATTAGTAGAAAACAGGTTTTGATACAGATTAACAATGCAATCCATTATTGGCATGTCAATAGAAAAATAATTATATTTCAGTAATACATCTTTAAAAATAAATTTTCCTTCACGAGCGTATTCTTTCTATTTTATGTTCTTTAAGTATAAACCAACCAGTGGCTCCCCTAAGAGGTGTTCCCTTCTGGGAAGGTACGCCATAAATTAATATATTACTTCATGATTGCGCTGTTCTAGCAATTTTCGAGCAAATTACTGATAACACGATAACAACAATACTCTGACAAAGGTATGAGACCGCTGGTCATAGCGCTTAAGCTTGAGCCCAGGCAAAGTTCTTAAAATCAGTTTTTCTTATCGGAACGGGCTTAAAATTGTTTGTGGCGGACAATGATATTTAAAGTGCTGGATAATACCAGCTTTTTTCATTTGTACCTCAATTGTTAAAGACGTTAAAGTTCTTGAAAATCATTTTTTTATTGGGATGTTCTTAGATTTTAGAATCATTTAGACCACCAGACTGTAGGTACAATGTTCCATGGTTTTGTGACATGCGACATCAACAAATTTATAATCTGAGGTTTTACGAGCCAATGGTAGCCTCTGTGAGAGTTAAAGAGTAATCCCCTAGTACGCTGCCTGTTTGTCTGGTTTGAATATTGTTTAGATCAAAACATTTAAATAAATACGAATCTTCGAAAATTATACAGAAATTTTATAAATAAATAATTTAATAACTCCTTTAAAACCTTATTATTTTAGTTCTAATTTTTATAGCTTACTTGTGAATGTTCCATGGTTTTGTAACATGCGACATTAAAAAAAATATAATCTGAGGTTTTACGAGCCAATGGTAGCCTCTGTGAGAATTAAAGAGCAATCCCCTAGTGCGCTGCCTGTTTGTGTGGTTTGAATATTTTTAGATCAAAACATTCAAACAAATACGAATCTTCGAAAATTATACAGAAAATTTACAAATAAATAATTCAATAACTCCGCTAGGAGTATGACCAAAAGTATGACTATTGTATTGTTAATGTTGCTATTTATTTAAATACTGCATGAAGTTGCGAGAAAATTCTGGAATTTGAAGTTTTACAAGCAGTGAGCAAGCGATCTATGTTTTTCGTTTTCATACATATTTTAATAATTTAACAAAGGCAAGATACGTTTGTGTAAGATAATTGTGCAGGACAATCTTGAAAGTTGATTTTAAACGAATTTAATATTGGTTCCAAAATTAAAATAAACAATGGAACAGGTAAGGTTATGCCGACTAGATACATGGAAAGCGAATTTTAAAAGGACAAGAATAACGTTTTTATTTTACAGGTGAACGTATTAAAAGAAAAAGGTAATGCAGCTTTATCTTCTGGAAAGTTTAAAGAAGCTATCGAATATTATTCAAGTGCTATTCAATTAGATCCTACAAACCACGTTTTGTATAGTAATCGTTCGGCTGCTTATGCAAAAGCTAATGCATATGAAGAGGCTTTAAAAGATGCAGAAAAGACCATATCATTGAACCCCACATGGGCCAAGGGTTACTCCAGAAAAGGTAGTGTGGCGACATATTTAGGACTCTTTGAAGAAGCTATCGAAGCCTACGAGAAAGGTCTTTCGCTAGACCCTAATAACCAACAGATGGCTGCGGGGCTTGAAGAAGCTAAGAATAGGGCATTAGAATTCCAATTTAGAAATGAAGTGATAATGGAGAAGTTGAGGAATCATCCACAAACTAGAGAATGGTGTAAAGATCCAGAATATGTCAAAATGGTTGAGGTGAGACTATGATTTCTTTAATTTGGTTGAATATTTATTATCTTTTTAACTTATTATGTAAATATGCCTTAGAAGTACTTTAGAAAGTTTAAATTTGGTGGATCATATATATTTAATATGTACAGTCTCCCATTAACTTTAAATGTGATTAGTAGCTTGACTCCTTCAAAAGTTAGGTTGATGCTGTTTGTAAAAATGTGGTATTACTTTTGTACCTGCCTTTTAACAAAAGTTACTAATTAGTCAAAAACACTAAAACATGAAATGGTTCTTGGTGATGTTCAATTTAAAAGGAATAAGTTTTATTTTTCATTTGTCTGAAAATGGCTAAAATTCACGTTTATAAAGTTAGCACACAGCTCACATTTTTAATTTTCAATTTAGCATCTAACGATACGAATGAGAATTTCTTAAAACTTCAATGCAAGAAACGGCGCGTTTTTTGAAGTACTAAATGTCCATTATAAAAAAAAATGTTTCTTTGTGATTGAGCTGTAATTAAAAAAATTGATTTTCAGAACAGTCTTATGACTTTCAATTGAAGTTGTATTATCTGAAACTAAGGTATTGAAGTTATTTTGTGATTGCGTAAAATGGCCTATTTTTATTTTTTTTCAATTTTCAGCTTATATATGGTAAGCTGTCAGTTCAGCAAATAGCATATGATATGGTAATTAGTTGAAATTTATAAATTCAAAAAATTAGACACTTTAGTTTTTTCAAAATCTAAAGGTCTATTTTTTTATTTTTTTTAATTCCAAGCTTTTTTTCCAAAAAATTAATTATTTTTATTTTAATTATTTCATTATCTATGTCAATAGTCATAATTACCGCTTCTATGACACATGACGTGGATTAAGTGTTTTATATCTAAATGATATTTAGTTGCTGTTCATGTTAATCAGAGATTTGAGCAAATAATGCTAAATAATTTTCAACCACATGATTATGGTTTTGGGTATCCTTTTTAAAACTTCTTGCTTTTGGTCTTCTTGCATACAGAGTGTGTGTCCTATGTCGATTTATTTTCATTAGTCATATGATACTGATTTTTTCAAAACGTAATGTCTATTTTAAAAAAATTGTGAACTTAAATTTCTTTGATTCTATAACCCACAATTTATTAACCACTTTTAACTGACATTGAAAAAGAGAATGTTATTTTATTTGAGATAGCATGTACTTTAGTTTAGAGGTGGTCCCAGTGCCACCAAGACTAGGTCTGTTGATGGAATCAAATAAAAGTCGAGGAAAATACACAATTTTTGGTGTAATTAGACTAGATTATATTGAAATCCATTCAGTATTTTGTAATTTTCTGAGTTGTAAATCATCCTAACTTTTCGTTATTAAATTTATTGATGTGTTCAAATGTGTCCGTTGTGCCTGTTGTGTGCATGTCATCAATTTCCTACTGTTATTTTCTTGTATTAAGTCAGTTTTGTTGTTTTACTATAGTATAGTATAATGCAATATATTGCATTATGTTTTTAATAAAAAGAAATAGCCTAGGGCCTGGACAAATTACACAAATTGATGAAATCCTAAAGTAAGTAAATTATATGCTTTCATCATGCTTTATCATTAACACATGATGCTAAGCAAGGATACAAATACATAGAATTACTTGTATAATTAAAATGTAGTCATAATTTTCCCCCGTGTTAATCCCGGTTTTCTAGGTAGAATATACTAGCCAGTCCAGCCTGGCAGCCTGCTGTAAGAGGTGAGGAAAGGCAAAACGGGTCATTAACAACAAAACTACTGGTGGTGGTAGAGCGCTATGCAGCAACATGTCCGGATAGACATCCACCGCATTACTTATTCTTGCTGCCATACTGACAGTGTCTTGTTCCAATTTGGAGGGCAGGTAAACTGGAAGACTTGCACAATTGGACTTATAATATTCCTCGCGACACACCTTCTACAAATTTAGGGTCTATTCCCTGAGTCTATGTTTTACCATTAGGGGAGCCTCGTGCTTGTTCACTGTCTTCAGCCATAAAAAGTAGTATAATCTGTTTTTTTGTTATACAAAAAATTGGGCTTTTAAATGAATTGAATATGAAGTGTTTTCGGAGAAGAGCTTCAAGTAACTCCACAGCGAAATTCAAAGATAAGTCGACATTACCAATAGTTTAATTACAGATATAGATGACGAATCAGATAATTTTGGGTATTTAAGTACCGAGTAGCTGAATAAAAAATAAAATTAGTATTTAAAAATACAAGTGCTGCTTTTTAAAAATTTTGTTTTGAAATCATACAAAATAATGACATTTATTGACCTATAATAACTATGAAGCACATTAATTTTGTATTCATTCGTTCTATATACCTATGTTCCGATTTTACATTGTAACTTCCAAAAATTGGTAATAGATTTTGTTTATATTTATCGATAATGGCACGACACTATTTATGAATCACAAAAAAACTTACAACAATGACTGCTAATGTCAATTTAGTCTCTGAGATTAAAAAACAGGCTATATATTGGACTTTTTTCTAGAACTATCTGTGAGATAGAACTAGATATTCTTTTACAAAAAATAATTGAAATGTGCTATAAATTTGGTCCATTGATTTTTTAAATTTATTAAAGGATAGTCTAAACTAGGTACTATTGTGTTGCCATGCCAATCCATTAAGCACATTGTATCTACTTAACACAATGCTCATAAATTTTTCCAGTTTATGTAAATTACCTCATTCTTCTAAATTGTAAAAAAAATTATTCATGCACTGTTCTCAAGTGTAACTATTACACTTAGTAATTTTAAGTATTCTCTGTTTTAGATAGACTCATAGGCAATTTCAATTTGATATACTATTTTTAGCACTTTGGACCTGTGACCTTTGAAAATTATCTTAAATTCAATTATGTGATTGGTTTGTGTAGAATAAGACATTTGAAACTTTAGCCTAAATCGCTGGCAACAAATAATTAAAGTATTTAGAAAAGAAAAAATATTTATTTGCGGAATATGAGTGTTACAAAAATGTTACAAAATTATTTAAGCATTTCAACATATTGTATTTTGTACAACACACTGTATTTTTTATTTGTTACATGATATTTATTAATACAAACAATTTATAGAATGTAAATTAATTTATCCCTATCTACCGTAAACTGCCACCGTTTTTAAACCTAGCCAGACAGGAGAAGAAACGGCAAAACAAACTCTCCGGCAACCAATCATATTAGAAATACTTTATTATTTATTCTTGTCTACAAGAAAATCTTTGACACTGTAATATATTTTCTCTAAAAGTAAGATGAATACTTACCTTTTTACAAAATTTATTTAATGGAAGTGATTTAAGATTTTCTAATGTACCTAAATAGTAGATAGTAAGACTGTATGTATCATTAATATTGTATTCAATGTATCTGAAACAAGGGATGTATCATGCACCAAATCAAATTAAGGTAGATTTTCTGATTATGACAATTTGTATCAACATGTTTTTTTTAATTATGTGTTGGGGATACATAATTCAATATTATTTATTTTTATTATTAAGTAAAAACTGACTTGCTATTTATTTCCAAGAAGCTTTTACATATCATTCAGATACTTCAACCATTTACCGTAAAAGCAATTGAAAACTATATTTATAAAAAAAGAAGAACCACTTACCATAACAAATCCCGTGTAATATCAAGAAAGAAAGACAGTTTCCGAAAAAAATGCTTTTCATTTGTAACAAACGTAATTTATTGTAAAGCAATACAGAATATTATAACAGTTTGAATTAGTGTAATTTTTTCTCTAATGACAAATGTATTATTATTTTCAGACTCTCACCCTAAATCCAAACTTAATAAAATTAGATCCACAGATGATGGATGAGCGTATCTTAACTACAATAAAGATAATATATTCAGATCCCTTTCATTCCAATTCATCAAGAGCTGATCATCCAATGTCAGAACCACAGCCTCCACCAAAGCAGGAAGAGCCTCCTAAAGACAAATATGAAGACTTACCAGAACACAGAAGACTGGCATTACAAGAAAAAGATTTAGGCAATGAATGTTATAAGAAAAAAGACTTTCCCAATGCTTTAGTACATTATAACAAAGCAATAGAACATGATCCTACAGATATAACATTTTATACAAATCTAGCGGCTGTATACTTTGAACAAAAAGAATATGAGCAATGTATTAAAGAGTGTGAAAAAGCCATTGACATTGGTAGAGAAAATAGGGCAGATTTTAAATTGATTGCAAAAGCTTTTACTAGGATTGGTAAGTAGTTTATTTATAGCAGTGTTTTTTCTGCCACTAGTAACTTTCAAAATTTTTCTTCCATGACATTATAGTTAAACAAATTTGTTCTTTGTCACAGAATTATAAGGATAATAACTTTAGTATAAACTTTTATAGTTGTGAGTATAGATATTGCACCAGATTATCAACAAAAGTTATTCTGCTGTAAATAATAGTTTTTGAATTATGTCACTTATTGCATAGATGTGAGAGTAAATATTTGAGCAAAATAACATCACAGTGATGATGGCAATAATCATTTTCTTGTGAATGTGTTTTAAGAAATAATTATGTGGGGGTTATCCATATTCCCCCTTAGAGTTTTTTGTTAGTTAAAATATTACAGCAGTGAATTAAGGCAATCCTCTACATATAAAGATATGGAATGAATTGCAGTCATCAGTATATAACAGCAGTGGCAGTTTTTTTGTCACAATAAAAAAACCATGCATTTAAGGGTTACAATCTTCTACAAATAAAGATTTGGCATGAATTGTAGGTACTAGATTTTTAAAATGAGTTTCCCTGCTCAAATTAAGTCACCTGTATCCATTTAAAAAAATATATATATTTAGTATTAATTATGCCTCTTGTCAATATGTCATCCAGAATTAACATAGACCGTATTCCACCAAATGAGTTTAGCAATAGCAATAGTGAAGCAAAATAAATGAAGTTGTAGGCAAATTGAACTTCTAAGTAACAAAACCGCAAATACGTATTTTTTTTATTTATGTACATACATGTCTTGACGCCAAGTCCCTTACGGAGTAGGCAGAAAGTATCATGTACCAAACCTCACGATCATTACAACCCTGTCTGGCTTCCTTTACATTCATTACCCTTTTCATACAAACGCGCCGGTTTCACAGACTCTTGAAACCACCCTCTCATAACATCTAAGTGATCTGATTGTTGAATGTCAACCTTGGTCTCCCTGGGTCCCTTCATCCATCCACATTCGCTTTGTATAAGCTTTGTCAATCTGTCATTCTATCCATGACAGAACCAGTGGAGCATGTCGTTTTGCATTTTAACACTAACACTTTATTTCAATCCCACTCTTTCTCGGATATCACTGTTATAAATGCGGTCAGCGAAGATTACACCACAGATTTTCCATAGTGCTCTCATTTCGCATTTATCCTACTTTCGTGCTTATTTCTGAGATACTCTGCTCTCCCTTCTATACAACAATGTTACTATTCGTACGGAATTATGCAAAGAGAGGCTAGCTTTTTGACTCAAAACCTATTTGTTTATTTGATAGGTAATGCATATAGAAAGATGGAACAATGGAAATTAGCAAAGACATATTATGAGAAATCAATGTCAGAACATAGGACACCTGAGATCAAAACACTTCTCAGTGAAGTAGAAAAGAAAATTGTGGAAGAAGAAAAAAAAGCCTATGTTGATCCCGTTAAGGCTGAACAGGAAAAAGAGCTGGGCAATGATTACTTCAAAAAAGGTAAATTTAAATTTCAGAACAACCAAATGTTTCTGCGTTATTTTAAAACACTTCTACAGCAACCGTTCATGTTAATGTGTCCAAGTTCATGGTCAGCATGACTAAAACTAGCCTTAAATCGTAAAAATAAATTTCCTTAGGTTTCAAAGTTTTATTGAATCTCGATATCCATTTATTTCGTAAACTTCACATTAATAATTAATGCAAGCATAGTAAATTTGCAAAAAAAAAATGTTCCAATTACTTCATTGTTTCACCAATATATTTTGATAACATATGTATACATATGTATCAACATCCCACTAATAGTTTTAAGTTGTACTTAATTAAATATTCGTAATTAAGTATAACTAAAAACCAATCGGATTGGATGATATATGGATCTACCTTGGAACTATGTTTCCGAAAAAGAACAATCAAAATCAATACATTAAAAAAAATACTGAAGAATTAACAACTACCTCTTTTTGGAGTTTGTTAAAGATGTTACCTGAACATAAAACTGTTTTATTCTAGGCGACTACAGCATGGCCATGAAACATTACACAGAAGCAATCAAACGTAACCCAGATGATCCCAAGTTGTATTCAAACCGGGCTGCATGCTACACAAAGTTGGCAGCATTTGATCTTGGTTTGAAAGACTGTGAACAGTGTTGCAGACTTGATCCCAAGTTTATCAAAGGTTGGATTCGTAAAGGAAAAATTCTTCAGGTTTGTACTGATTACACTTGTATTTTTTTGTTTATAGGGAAAATTTCTTTAAACGCCAAAAAATTACTTAATTTTGATTTTTTTTAATGCATATTGGTTAATACGTTTATATGTACCGCGACTGGTTGCCCCCTGATACATAGACAACGAGGACCTGTAGCTGAGCTATATTTACCCACAATAGTGCAGCATTCCAAAGAGCTAATGGAACACTATTTTTTTTAAATAATGGCTGTCCGCCTGTACCCGGTGCTAAGCACCTGTGTGCGACTATTTACCGGACGCGAAAGACCCCACTAAATTTTTAAGACCTGTCTCGTATTGTCAGATTCGCTGATCCGATAAAGGCCCGTCGCCGATCGGAAAGCTACAACTTCTACTAACCAAGCCACCCACACACACACAGCACTACACACAACCCACAAAGTAATTAGAACGCAGCACCAAGTTGAGGCTCAATTTCAATTTTTTCGTGTCAGTCCGGGCTCCTCTAACAATCCGGCCTCAGGTTGGCAACGCACCATTACCACATTTGGTGTCTCTAGGTGGCGTAAATTTCTTACCATCAGGAAATCCGCCTTCTTGTTTGCCTTCCAATACAATAGAAAACAAAGACTGCCCTTGGAACTGGCGTTGTAGATTACAGTCCAATCCATCGTAGTATGTATTAATACGTAGAGCAAAAACTTTAGACCCCTTTTTTGAAAGTTGCATGTAAAATTTGGCATACTTATAGTTTAGGTGTAGGAAAAGTGCTGAATGCTAATATTTTTCGATACTAATGCTTTAAGTGCATTAAAACAATAAATAAAACATAACACACACCATGCATTTGACACACACAAACAAAAATATTGATAACAATAGAGTATCACAGATGGCGCACAAACTATATACATAATGTTTGGAAAGAAAGTAGTTTGTCTTGATAAAGGAAGATGGTGTTCTTATCAAAAAGATATTAACAGTAGAACCTCAATAATCTTTCAACATTATGTTTTAATAATTTATACTCAAAAACTTATCATTAAAATTTATTATGGTCAAATTTTGCCCACTGCACATCTACTAGTCTAAATAATGATGTCTCTGCTCGCCAACTAAGTCTGGTGAAGTTGTGAAAACCACGAGACTAGCAACACATTTGTCATTGAAAAAGCTTGTAACCATCCCACCGACGATTGTTACCCTTGGTAAAGATTTAACTCGTTCAGTCTCTAGAGTCGGAAGAGAGAATGAATTTTGTAATAATAAATCATACTAGATAAATATTTGTATAAATAAAATAAACAATTACATAATTTTTAAATAAATAGGCAATAATATAATGATAAATATATAAAGTGTAATAAAATCCAACCTCTCCCTACGAATGTCTCTAAGACTAGTTTCTCGCAAGTTTGATTAGGCAATGGAATCCGGAAAACTCTTAAGTCAATTCCTACGCCTCGCTCGCAACACATTTTTCTTAAACCCTAAATTCCAGAATCTCTACTTCAAGTTAAGTTTTACGCTATGCACGCTGTCACACTACGGTTACGTAAGATATTTCCGGATCTCCACTCTACCAATTTACTGATACCTAGGTATTTATTTCTTAATTAAGCCGTAACCAGAGATTAATATAATAAGAGTAATTTGGCCATTTAATCGTCTAGTGATATTAATTAGAACCCATTTATTGTAGTACATAACCCGTTAGTTCTGCAATGGTACAGTTCACTTCTTATCAAATATTAACCCTATCTCCCTAACTCTACCTTATTTTTATGATGTCTATAGCCTACACTTGTTGTATTCACCCTATCAATATGTAATACAATGGATAGCCTGGGAATTTGGATTTTTATGAGTGAAACTAACTCGATAAAGTTAGTTGACATGTTCATTAATTTGGAAGGGACTAGAAGGTTAAGGTTTAGACTTCTTCTCTACCTATTTACGGTTAATAACACAGGAAAACCCCCCGAAGGGGTGGGACTGAGCCCCTCTACATCCGCTCATTCCACTATGGGTAGCGCCCAAAAGATTCTCTACCCTCTAGGAAAAAGATAATTTAGATTAGTATATAATCTGTGGATAATAGAAGCGGTTACGTTAGAACCGACCAAAGCACGTACAAGATGAATACTGCCTTTACAAATTATCATGAAGGTAATAGTTATAAGATGCAAGACAACATCTCTTACAAGACAGTTGTCGATATTAAATTTTAAGCAACGAATTAAGTTTGTCAAATTAATAAGTTTGACTATGTTTTATGTTCTATTCTTGTAAAACTCAATCACAAGTCTATCTAAGGACTTCCAAGAAAAGTCTGATAGGTAATTGTATATAAAGTTCTAGGCTTGACCAAAACAATGGACATTGATAGGAGTTTCAGTAAGTTGTATACCAGTGGACATGTACAAATACATACACGTACAAATATAAATATGTTTATTTAACTAACCTTCAAGATATAGTTTCAAATTAATTCCGTTCTTATCCGGAAATCATGAATATAACACAGTGAGTTCGTTGACTGATGTTTAAACCATTTAAATAAATTATGCAACATCGGAACACCATCCCATATGGCTTAGTCAAAACATGAGCATACCAGCACCCTGAAAGATATGTCTAGTGTAGTGTGTACAATGCGGTGTGTTTAGTTGAATATATGGAAAACACATCTACACCATTAATTTGCCCTACGGGGTCACAACCATAACTTGTGATTTCGTCTTACAAGTGGTAGTTAACGTAAGGGGCTACCAAAAACTGGTCTTCTCCTTCTAAAATGCATATTACAGCCATATGGACAATCCAAATAACATGTACTAAGCACTGTGCAGTCTAACTTGTGCCAGTAGGCTAAAAACCAGGTTAGAAAGCACGCAGGTACTAATACCTCGGAGGATTGCATATCCGGATGCTCGTCTTCTACCTATCACGGTGATCTTGGTTTGACAATTTCACAAGGCAGGTTTTGACGGGGAATAAAGATATAGCTAGATGTAGACGTATCAACCTTACATTCCCCCTCTGTAAAGTGTGGGTACGTTTTGGTCCCTACTTGTGCAGTATTTGTGTGGGTAAGAGTGTATATGAATCCTCCATGGTAACTCGAGTACTCAAGTTTGACCTCCGAACTATTCAATCTTAACTTCAACACATCAGTCTTTACGAATACATACTGTGTAAAACTAATAGGGTATAACCATGCCAGACAATTAGCAAACCCCATGACTCTCCAATAAATTGGTAACATTAGTGAATTAACTGTTATAATTATTACCATTATTGCAACCATAACTCGCCTTTTGTAATTGGTAATGAAATCACAATACTGGTTTCACATCGATAAATAGTCCTTTACTAGACTACTTAAGAATGCAAATCCGCAGCAATTAAATTTTAAATCTTTAACATTGCTCTCCATAAAAAAATCATTGTCAAAGTCTAGAGTTAGATTAAGGATAACTCACATTTTACCATAGCTCCTTCTATCGCTAATAATGGGGGTGATCATGAGTCTATCTCATCTAGATGCTTCATGCAGAGCTAGGAATTTGACAGAAAAACGTAGCGCAGGCGTTATCTCCAATGACCACACTAGCCTTTATTCAGCGAGAGGATCAGCCTTGTTAAAACACAATGATATCCAACATGATAGGACCATAACAATGTTTCATTCTGGATCAGCAACCTTGCTGTCTAACATATTGACAGTTTCTCAATTAAAATAATCACAATTACAAAATTGTAAAGAGATAGAATGATAAATTAATCTCATAAAAGTCATGATTGTCAAAAATATATGAGACTATTTTAAAAAGAGAAGGTATACAAGATTCACGAGAGATTACTAGAAGACTCTACTCATATTAGGCATAATTTCTCCCTTAAACACATCAGGTTCCCATTTGGGTAACCTGAAGGAAAGGTCGCTTGCCTTATGTTGTATTATCGATTATCCTTAACAATTGTATGAAAATTAATTTAAATTAGTCGCTTAAACTTGTTGGAAACAACTACTGCTAGGTACATGAGAAAAAATATAAATAATATAATAGTACATAAACACCTTGATTCAGTGTTCAGTCTATTTTATCAAATAAATAGTTTAAATTTCAACAAAACAATTATACATTGTCCTCGGTATAAAACTCAGCCAAAAGTTTGCATGATTACAATTAGTTTAAATCACACTTAAAATGGTTTTATTTTCCAAATAAATTTTACTTCAAAATGATGGAGATACCCTAGGCCAGTAGACTTGGTAATTTCAATTAGTGCGTTTAATTTCATCATAAAACTTCTCCTATAACTAAACATGAGTTTCACCTTTCTTGCCTGGTAACCTACATCATATTGTGCAATAGTAGAAGATTTACGTATTGTACCTAAATTAAATATATATTTTTGCACACGCGTTATTTTATTTTTATTTTATTTTATTTACAGACTTCAGAATATTTTTTTTCTTAACAATCGATCATATCCCGATCTTCATACCACGGTCTAAATAGTAATTATCACTATTATCATACTTTTATAATAACGCATTCTAATGGCTAATATTGCTAGCTTCACTACCCTCCTATAAATAGTAAGTTTTGTTGGTACTTATCAAATCTCAAAATGGTCGAGCATCAAAGTCTCATAGATTCATCACAGAAATAATTACAACAGAGCGACTATTCATTTTTATGATTTAAAACCTACCCTAGATATTTTAATGTACCTGAAATCACAATACTTCCTTACTCACTTACCCACCGTGGGAAATAAATATGGAATTAATTATTCGACAAGCCAAACTCAGTTTCATTATTTTGAAATATAAAACATCAATGCTATTTTCATATCCCTAAAATATATGGACCGGGAAATTCACAACTAAAATAAAGCATTCACACAATTCTCTGAAAATCACACAATAATGAAAACCCCGAATCAACTAGTTAAAGGCACACCACCGAAATCATTAAAGAAAACATAATTAAATTCTATAGTCTAAACATATTCCTGAAATTTCACACAGAAATTAATAACAATACCCGCCTTATTCCAAAAAAACACTCTAGTACCAGGTTTAAACCAAGACCAAAAA
>NJDD01000477.1:0-12556 GCA_002245505.1 Calephelis nemesis
TTTTTATTTATTCCCGAAAATAAAAGAAAAACTTCGAGGAAAACATTTTATGGACTTCCATCGAATGCAGCGATGTATTGATGTAAATGGACGCTATGACGGTGGTACCAATCCGACGAGTCGCTGCGAAACTCCACCACCTAGACAGATGTTACGGTGTTATTGACGGTAAGCATACGCTCGCATTTTACGAGCTGCCTGGCAGGCCGATAAATGGTCTATTCTGCAAAGGAGCCCGGACCAACCCTACCCTACCCTAGCAGACGATAGTCTTGCGCATCAACGCATTTACCAGCTAACTAGGCATGGATAAATGAACCAAAATGCATCAACCGGAGAACAACTAAGTCACTAAGTTGAACCGGAGCTGTAAACCAGCTCGTAGTTCAGTTCAATTTATCTACGGGAATCACGTCCGTGCACTGTCCCTCGAACCGACCCATATATCAGCCAATGATTACAGCAATTTAGTCATTGGTCACAAATATCAGTTCAAAACATTTCAATTGAAACGTGAGCTGCGAATTTATGATTCGAGCTGCAGTTTTGATTTAAACATTATGCTATCTGAATATTTGAACCGGTTCAGAGCTGATGTACTCATCTCTATTGCCGACAGCGACAACGTGTCCATTGCTCATGCTTATTAATTGTTACCATCAGGAGGTTCGATTCCCGGATCAGGAAATAAACGATGTGTTTTTTTTTAATAAAAAAAATGTTGCTCGGGTTTGGATATGTCCCGGACCGACGTCGGACTTGAATTCTTGGGGTCCCGGATTCGATCCCCGGGTCGGGAAACAAAAAAAAATCGTATTGTACATTTCCAATTTTCTAATAAAAATAACGTTGCCCGGGATCGGTTATGCGGCCGATTGGCGATAGGATTTCCACCTACCACATTGTGGGACTTAGTGTCTTCGGCTAGTCGTGGTTGCCCTGATTTTGCATCTGCCTACCATTTCAGGGATAGGGGCGTACAGATACTTTATTTTATCAGGGGAGCCACGTGAGTGACGTACCTATACATACGTATCACAGACATCTTTCTATTTGGCTAAGTTAAAACCGTACCTACACCATAAGAATACTAACATTAGTTTAATTAGTATTAATTGTAATACCGATGACTAATAAGCTCTATTGTGTTGATAATTACTCAGCGTTGGCCGTTGGAGCGTTTCCATTGTCACGCAAGATATCATGATCGTTTACTTCGTGTTAAGGCGCATCCTTAAATATCTGCTTTATTAATTTTACTAGCTGCGCCCCGCGGTTTCACCGGCGTAAGTCCCAATCCCGCGGGAAGTCCGGGATAAAAAGTAGCCTATATGTTATTCTGGGTCTTCAGCTACCTACATACCAAATTTCATCGTAATCGGTACGGTACGGTACTTTGTAGTTTTTGCGTGAAAGAGTTACAAACATCCATACATACAAACTTTCGCATTTATAATATTAATAGGATATAATAGACAGCGAACACAGCACAAGGTCTCCTGATGTTAAGAGATAACCGTGGCCTACAGACACCATAGATGTTGGAGGTGCGTCGCTGTCTTTTGGTCAAGGCCAATTATGTGCTAGTTTACCGGCTGCCTTAACTCCAAACAGAAACATGACACTGTAAGTATGGCGGCAGGAATGGGTAAGGCCGTGGATACCTACACGGACTAGCTGCAGCATAGTACTCTTGATTCGCCGTTTCTTCTCCCGACTGGCTAGGTTTGGAAACGGTGGTAGTGTACGGTAGATAGAACTAAAAATTAATCTACCTTTAAATTCATGTATAATAAATTATGAAACTTATGTTCGTAAATAAATAAAATGTTTTTTTAAAAATGTAAATAAGTTCTGCGATTTAAATGTACATTTTTTATAGAAATATGTAAATTCATAAAACTTAACTAAATATTTGCACACCACAATGTGGTAGAATATGTTGTATTCTTAAATATCTTTATTACAACTTTTTAACACACATATTCAGCAAATAAATAATTTTCATTTCATTTCATTTCATATCGCCAGATGTTGTGTTGGTAACGACCCATTTAATGTATGCTCGCGCCTTTTTTTAAGAAAGAAAGAAAGAAAGAAAATTATTTATTTGCGGAAATATGTGTGTAAATGAGATGTTACAAAAATATTTAAGTATATCAACATATTCTACCATATTTTGGTGTGCAAATATTTTAACATTTATAAAAAATATTATTCAATTACATATGCTTTAACTTTTAAGCCAATCATTTATATTTATAACTAATTTAATTATTTATTACCAAAACATTTAAAAACTATAATTAAATTTAACCCTGACTATCGTAAACTACCACCGTTTCCAAACCTAGCCAGACAGGAGAAGAAACGGCGAAAACAAAAACGGCCTTAAGAGTTTCCACGCAGAGGTGAGTTTGGTATATTCCCTCAGCTGATCCGAAAAAAGTGAATCTTCACGCCCATATCCCTAAAAGGGTAAACAGAGGCACAACAAGGCACCCACGACTAGGCAAAGGTACTAAGTCCAATGTGATCAATGGAAAGCCTATCGCCAACCGGACACATATCCAATCCCGGGCAACGGGATTTTTTTTAAGAAAATTCAAAATATACATTTTCTAATTTTTTTTATTGATACGGAAAAAATTTTAAACAAATGCGTAATATCAAACTTTACGTTTTTTGCATTCCAATATTTTACTGTTTTAATGTACCTACATACATAAAAACTTCTACAGTCTATGCCCTAGTGTATTACATACTGTATATATATAGTAAAACGGTGTCAACTGTCATTTGATCTGGATTATTTAATTAGGTCCTGACCAAATAGATTATCAAGGAAGGTCACCGATTGCGTGAAATGTCAATATTGTCCCGAGAGTCACGCACCACTCGGGCCTCGTACGGACCAAATGAGCACGTTTCGTTCTAGAAACTGAATAGTATAAATATTAATAATCTGTGATCTAATGGTCTGGTTTTGGACTAGATTTCATGAAAACTCGAATTCGATTCCCGGGTCGGGCAACAAAAAGAAAATGTGTTTTTTTTTTTTTCAAATAAAAACAAAGATGTTAGTGGAGAGTTGTCAACCTTTGGCTACGACTAGGATTTTAAACATGATAATGATGAGCAGTGAGATTATCGATATGAAAAGCTTCTGTTTTTTTCTGCACATTTTATAGTAACACAGTATAAAATAAAGTCACTTTTTTACTGTCTGTCCCTATGTATGGTTAGATCTTTAAAACTAGGCAACGCAATTTTTGATGATACAGTTTTTTTTTAAAGACAGAGTGAGGAAGATTTATAAGTATAAAAAAATTCCCATGACATTCCAAACATTCACAAAAATAATCCCACAAACGTTGTTTGTGAGATGATTTTTGAAAGAAAAGTAGCATATGGTTTAATTCGGGTTTTTAATTATATGAATATCACATTTAACTAAAATCAACCTGTCTGTTTAGCCGTAAACATACAGATAGACAGACTTTCGCTTTTATAATATTACTAGCTGCTTATCCGCGACTGCGTCAGCGTAGAATACTAGGACTTGGCTGAGATAAGTTAAGTTCAATATTGTTTTCATACCAACTTTTTCCCATCATAATCCGATAGGGATTGACTTTAAAAAAAATAAGCTGTGTCCAGATTCGGCTCTTTAGCTAGTATAATTATCAAATTACATCAACATTGGACCAGCGGTTAGGCCATGAAAGCGTCCGAAAGACACACAGTCTGAATTTTATATTTTCAATATTACTATGGATAGTATATTTATACCACTACACATATAAAAATACTGATGTCGGATTCCCACCAAACGAAAACTCATATCGTTTGAATCCCAAGGGATCAGTTCATTGCACGTTAGAACTCCACTATAAAACGAAATTAAACCTCAAGATTTATGACCTTCAAGGGAAAGTTCCCTTAAAACAGAAGGTCATAAATCTTGACGTCCACATTAACAAGTACTAACAAAGGTTATCAAAATATGTTGGAACATATCAAACAAGTTATTTGAAAACTGTATCTAATTACGTATATTACTGTGACTACTACCGTGACAGCAACGAAGTGCTACAGTTTCACAACGTTCGTTTTAGTACCTTACTTTTTTGGCCATCATGGGATCAGTCCTCGGCTTTGTCGTGTTCCACTATTGACGGTGCCCTGCAATCTAAATCGGAAAACGATGTGAAAAATACGCAAAAGCTTAGCAAAATTGTCTTAGGTTGTCAACGCACCACTAACACCTAATGTGTCTATAAGCGACGCATATTTTTTAATATTGGGATAGATCCGTTAAAGACAAGTTATTAAAATTTAAAATGTGTTTTTCTTTAACTCTTAACGCAAATAACGTTGCAAGGGATTGGAAAAGAATCCGTTGCCTCTTACTGGCTAAACTTAAAAGTACCCACTAATCTTTGCACATCTGCCTATCTCTTCGAGGTTACGAGCGTGATGACACTCACTATTTGAACCTAATAGAGAGCTTGCAAAAATGTGCTACTACAGTTACACATCATATTGTACCATTTTCCACAATGAATTCTCACAGTTTGTAAAGTTCAACCATCGATCAACACTAAAATATTACAATTAACAGTAGTTTATCCGTTACGCAATTAATATTGGTCTCGCCGATCGTACTGTGTGAGAAATTGCATTGAAAAAAACTTTAATTGGAACGTTACATTAATCCTACAAAAAATGTACTATTAACCCCACTGAAGCGGCATAAAGATTAGTGCATAAAAATTAAATCGAATTTAGTTTAATATAATAAAGTATCTTTCGCCGTGTTGGTATTTTACTTATTTTACTGGTGCGTCGCAGTCTTGACAATTTGTGCAAATCTGTCAATTACCTTACTTTCCAGCACGGAGTACGAGAGTGAAATATTTTTTTATAGTAAAGAAAGGCAAACATTTATCATAATATGAATGTTATAGTATGAGTATGTCTATGTGTACTCTTCCCGTGTATGTCCGAGCTCATTTGCCGAATAGACCATCTGCCTTCTAGCCAGGCAAGCTCGTAAAAGGCGTGCATAGGCTTACCGGCACTAGCACCGTGACATCTGACTAGGTGGTAGAGTTTCGCAGCGACTCACCCGGATTGGTTCAACCCCCAACCCACGACTTTCCGAAGACACTAACGACCGCACTCAGATACGCCAATAAACATTTGATCTATCATTATGTCACAATTATGTCACAATTTTGTATTGAAAATTTCGACTTAATGATTGATGAAAAGACAATTAATAAATCTTCCTCTCGAATCACTTTTTCTATTAAAAAAAAAACGCATTAAAATCCGTTGCATGGTGTTAAAGATCTGCATACATGAGGAAACAAGCGGAAACGGACTTTGTCTTACACTGTACTAGCTGTTGCCTGCGTGGTTACCCACAGGAACAATTTTTCGAAATAAAAACTATCCCATGTATTAATCCAAGTTACCGTCTATGTGTGTGACAAATTTTATGAAAATCGGTTAAGCAGTTTTTGCGTGAAAGAATAACAAACAAACATATAAACTTTCGCCTTTATTAAAATTAATAGGATTAATAATATAGTGGTTTGGATTTTGTCCAAATATACTCTTTAGCATTTTAAAGGCTAGCTCTACAAACATTCTTGATCAACAAAACGTAGGGAATCTACGCAATAGTTCATAAATATGTCCCTTTAAGAAGCCAAACACAAAAAACTTGTTTCCTTAATAAAAGCATTTTTCGTTTTACAAAACTACGTAACAAAATATAACTGCAAAAAAAACTCATCAAGAAATTTACGTTGTAACTATTACACAAAAGTACCCCAGCCACTCAAAGTAACTCATGACATGACTGTTGTATAGAAAGGACTTTCCCAAGTCGGAAGACTCCCGACGTCAAACAAAGAAAATAGACACGGGTTTGCGCGTGGCCCAAGTTACAAGATCCTGGCTAAATTAAATTATATTTTATTGCTTTCAAAAATGGAAATGTATAAGTTCGTATACATCTTTATATATATATAATTCTTCTGTGAGTGTGTATGTCACTGAACTCCTTCTAGACGGCTAGACCGATGTTGATGAAAGTTTTTGTGCGTGTTCAAGGGAATTCGAGAATGGTTGTTGTTTCACATCGGATCCGACAGACTGCTCTACTGTCGAAGCATTAATGTCAAGCGATACGAAGTTTGCTGGGTCAGCTAGTCTAGGTATATAAAAACTCATCAAAAGACTACAGACTCTCGAAAACCTACACATCATTTAAAAATCGAAAAGGAAAAAACGATAACTTCATAATAATATTTTACTTCGTAAAATCAGTTCTTGATAAACTTTTTTGTAAAAAAATAACATCAAACTCCAAAAGAAGCGGCGGAGGAAATACGTTGTTACGTATTTCCGTAAAAATCATAGTCGAACTAAGGAATTTCTTTGCTTTAATTTTTTTTTAATTTACCAAACTTAGTATTTTAATTAATTAACAAATAGGTAATATTTAATGTACGAACAAAATCGCTGTACGAATGTTATCGCCTCTGTGGTGTGGTGTGCGTTTCAGTTGTTGGACTTAACTGCTTGAGGTCCCGGGTTCGAATCCCGGGTCGGGCAACAAAAAGTAAATTGGAATTTTCCCATTTTCTAATTAAATAAAAACGTAGCTCGGGTTCGGACCGGTGCCCGGTTGGCGATAGGCTTGCCACCTATCACATTGTGGGACTTAGTGTCTTCGGCTAGTCGTGGGTGCCCTGGTTGTGCCTCTGCCTACCCCTTCAGGGATACGGGCGTGAAGATAATTACGAACAAAAAAGGTTTATAATTGCTAGATTTTTTCTCCGTTTTGTTAAGGGTCCGCTATGTAGAGTAGACCAATATTAGTGTCAAATTTGGAGGCACAGTATAAGTATTATATTGACACTGTATGGGAGGGTAAGGGCAGCGACAAACCTTTAACATAATACAGGGTGTATTAGACACCGTAACGAAAACTTCTGTGGTAGTTTAGATACATATCATTCTTCAAAACTCCGTTGACAGTTTTTGTCGGAATCAAGTGGTTAAATATTTAGCAGTTTTTCAGCCCGTAATGTAAAGCGAACAAAGTATATGTATTAAGCCGCGCGCGCGTTGCAAGCTGTGGGTGCCGACCTAATACCCTGTTTTATTACACTGCTGCTTTAAGTAAAAATGTCTTATTTATTAGATTTTAAATAAAAATCGAGTTGCGTTGGATAGTATTAATGAAATAATAGTGAAATCAATAAAAAAAGACAAAATTTTTAGAAAAAATCCGGAAATTTCCAACACGAAATTCCAACTACATATACATGTCTATCATGTACAGAATCCATGGTTTAATTTTTCGGTACGCTGTCATTTACACGGTGTATATAATATGGTGGCTACAGCAGAGTTTCCCAAACTATGGGACCAACTGGTGAGTCGCAAAAGAATATTGAGTGGGCCCTGCCTGTAGAATAACACACCACCCTACCGATAAATCAACTTTAATGTAGTTATTTAACATTTTAACATTCTAATTTTACTGTTTTCATTTAATTAAGACTTAATGAAATAAATAAATTATAAAAAATTGTATTCAACCTTGGTCCTTTATTTATATTGGTAACTGTTAAATGTCCTACAGGTGGGTCTCGAGATTGAGGACTTTTATTAGATGTGTCGTAGCTAAACAACTTTGGGAACCACTGGTCTTAACATTCTTTCTTACCAAAGCCGTGTACGTGTTCTCTCACCTGCCAAAAAATATTTAAAGTTTTACTTAGCAATGTTGTTGTAATATCTTAAATACACATTAATTACGCGTAATGTTGATGTGATTTTAACAAAATTTGCTCACGTTGAAAGTCCATTATGAAAGATAGGATTGAAAATTTTAGCGCGAGTGACTTGAGTTTTAGATTTCTGAGTATGAGAATAGGTTCGAACCTCATTGGCAACGTACATTTATCCTTGTAGGTTTTTTTTATTTATTCTAACTTCAGATAACTAAAACTTACACTCTACAACAGGTGTGGGCAAATTCTTTTGACCGCGGGCCGATAAATTAAAAAAAATCTAGTGGCGGGCCAGTAAATTAAAATTAATCTTGAAGCGGGCCGGTGAATTAAAACACCTAAAAATAGCAGTAAATATTACGATTATAAAATGTTGTATAAAAATAATATAAGACAATTATTTTATTTCACAATCCTTTATTAAAATAAAATCTATATAAATTAACTTATGATATACGAAATATATATGTTTGAAGTATCGATTCAGTATCTTAATTGTTCAAATTTTAATAGTCTTTTAACATATTTTTTTAAGGAGGTTCACATTTTTTCTTAAAAACCTTCCGCGGGCCGGATTAAAACCTCTCACGGGCCGGATCCGACCCGCGGGCCGTAGTTTGCCCACCACTGCTCTACGACAACAGCTTATGAACTAGATACAGGATGTTAATTCTCGTTTAGGTTTTTAAGAATTGAAACCTTCGAATGTAGGGCAATTGGAAGCCCCGTCTTCCGATCGTCAGCTACATCCGTCAACTGATACGTTTCAGTTTAATAATGATTAGTGAAGTTAAGTATAGTTTCAAAGCATATGGCAGCGTCAGTTCCTACCCCGATTAAAGTGCTACCTACGTGGTAGGAAGTTTTTCTTTTGTGAGAATTTAAGGCTTGCAATCAGATAATTTTCCGTTGGTAAGAAACACAAGTAGCGTTTAGACACCAAAGATGAAATGGAGCGAGCTAGGTAGTTCAGCCTGCAGCGTTAGTATATCGGTTACACGATATTTTTTTCTATTTGCGCGAGCACGTGCACGTGTGTTTGTATTTGTATGCGTATGTGTGTGCATGCGTGCAAGTGCCCACGCCTGCGCTAGCACTTTTTAATAACGTATTTCTAAACGTAATACGTATGTATTCAGAGCGTGCTTACGCTCGCGTGTGCATGTGAAAATGTGTTTGTATTTGTGTGAGCTTGTGTTTGTGTGTCATCATAACTCCTAATTCAAATCGATTTCGATGCAGATTCTTTTGTTTGAAAGCTGACATGATCGGGGGTAGTTCTCAGCTACAATAAGTGTATGTTTTTTGGGGGTTAATAGGAAGGCAAACAAGCAGACGGATTTCCTGATGGTAAGAATTCACGCCGCCTAGAGACACCAAAGATGGTAATGGTGCGTTGCCAACCTGAGGTCAGGATGTTAGACCTCGAGCCAAAGTAAGTTTACCGGCTACCTTACCCTCCGGACCGGAACACGTCATGACGCTATGGCGGCAGGAATAGGTAAGGCGGTGGTACCAATCCGGACGAGTCGCTGCGAAACTCTACCACCTAGTCAATTTTTTAAATTAGTTTATTTTATTACTAAATATTGAATCATTATGCCATGGTAGGTACTAGAACCTCATTGCTCGTGGCTTCATTTTTCCTTAGTTTGAGGACTTGATATTTTATTGTCTTTAGCGGCGCAAATCATCTAGTATCAGAATATCGACCGGTTAAACTTACTAATTACATTCAAATAATGCATAAATTCGTAACAGTGAGATCCGAGAAAGAGTGGGATCGAAAGAAAGTGTTGGTGTTAAAATGCGAAAGGGCATGCTCCGCTGGTTCGGGCATGTGGAAAGAATGACAGATGAAAGATTGACAAAGCAGATATACAATGCGAATGTGGATGGATGTAGGTACCCGGGGAGACCAAGGCTGACATTTCACGATCAGATCAATCGGATATTATCCGAGGGTGGTGTCAAGAGTCTCCGAAACCGGCGTGTTTGTATGAAAAGGGTAATGAATGTGAAGGAAGCAAGACAGGTTTGTCAGGATCGTGAGGTCTGGCACTCGATACTCTCTGCCTACCCCGTAAGGGACTTGGCGTGAAGATATGTATGTATGTATGTATGTATGCATAAATATTAACACCTATCTAATCGCTAGGTACAGTACTACTACTTAAATAATGCGCTTCGGCTTTGCACTTTTTACTCTTTTTACACTTCATACTTTTATTTTTAAATTGGCTGACCTAATCTAAATTTAAGCGAAATGATTAATTATGTAATAACAACTCTATATAGATATCTTTAAAATACATTCGGATTTCCGAAGCTTGGCGAATATAGCCGAAGAGCATAATTTAATATTAAGGTGGTGGAAGTCTCTGTCTCTGTCACCTACTAACATACACCAAAACTAAGTTAGCTTCACTTCAAGAGAGGCTCGAAAACCTCCGCCAAAATTCAAGTACACTGGGAGGTTTTCTAAAAACATACGCAACTCTTCACAAAGTACGAGTATTAGACACTAAGCCTGGGATCCTGAAAGGATTCGAGCCGGCTGTTGTTTATTCAAATAGTTTCGGTACTGTGATATTTCACTTACCTACAATTAGTGATGTGCAAAATTGTGTATTTATCACTCGTATTTTCTACCATTTTTATTTGTTTCATTTTCTCAGTTGCCATTTTTATGCAATAAAGCATATCAAGACGATTGTAATCATTCCCCAACCACGTCTTCCACTAACGGCCAATTTTAATAATCAATCCTAATCCAAAAATCGCTGTCCAAGATTGATGTTTTGATCCATTTTTATGTTATCGCTTGCCAATAACATATCTGTGGACAGGATAAATATGGCAATTAGGTATAGGATAGGCCGACGGATACGCAGCTATCTAGATTGCTTGAAATCCATCTTTAGAAATATAATATTAACATTGGCCGTAAGAGGACCTTGGTGGAAATTCTGTTTGAAATATATCAAAATTTGGATTAAATCTACTTTCCACACCGATGCAAACAAATGTTTACAACAAAGGTTTTAACCCATGTGGAACCCTTATAAAACGTCAAACACACGGCTCTCTTGACGGTGAATGACAGCCTGCCCTACAGACACCATAGATTACATAGGTTCATTACTGTCCTTAGGCCAAATTTAGTAAACAAAGAAAAAAATAGTCCAAGTCAACCGGCTGCCTGCCGGGCCGGAATATGACAAGGCCAAAATAAGTAAAAAAAGTATCTTCACGCCGATATCCCCGAAGAGGTAGGCAAAGGCACAACCAGGGCACCCACGACCAGCCAAAGATACTAAGTCCCACAATGTGATAAGTGGCAAACCTATCACCAAGCCTATCCCGAGAAAAACTTTTTTTTTGGAAAATAGGAAAAACCAAATTTTCTGTTTGTTGCACGACCCGGGATTCGAACCCGGGACCTCATGCAGTCATGTCCAACAACTGAACCGCTAGACTACAGAGGCGATCAAGAGGCCAAAATAAGTAAGTCGGTGGATCCACACCCGGGTCAATTACCAGTATTACCACACAGCACTCTACCATCAGACCATCAGACTTATTATTCCTTACCTGTATAAATTGTGCTCACCTCTTAAAAAGCTGCTAGGCAGGAAAGATGGTCTATTCTACACAGGGGACCCAGCTAAACAGCGGGTAATTTTTAGTGGTTAGATATCCATTTACTTAACATGATCCACATATACTTATACTCTATTTTCCAGGAGTTTTAAGTTATGGATTCTTCAGAAAAGGGTCAGTATTTTTTTGTAATGTTATCGCAATGGCAATATATACTTAGTGTTGCATATGTCCGTGGGCGGTGGCGACTGTTCAAGTTGCCTTTGGCCTACCTTCCAGTGGTTTTTTAAATTAAAAAAAAAGGTTACCGATACCGTTACATATAAGCCACATATGAGGAAATTCATCACTTTGTATACATAATACACGACCAATACACGTCTCTGGACAAATATCCCTGGACAAATCACACGAATTGAATCTAACCCGAAAGTAAGCAAATTATATGCTTGTGTTATGGGTGTTAGTCAACGATTCTAATGCATAGAAATACTTAAATAGATACCAGAATATATTTAATAAACACCCAGACCCGGAAATGCAGACATCTAAACGTCATTTTTAAATTATCCATAACAATTACAAATAAAGTGATTTAATGATAAATGTTTTAGTATAACGCCATCTAGTGATGGCAGTTACACACTAAGGTCGATGATCGGCGCCATCAAGACAATAATTGGTAGCTGTTTTTGTAATTATTGAGTTTCATGTATAGGTAATCCCACCAAAAACATAAATGTAAAAAAGGAGAGCCAAGTTCAATACAAAAATTAAGCTTGGCTGTGAACTCCGCCGCAAAAAGAAATGAAATCTTAATATGCGCCAAGTTCTATGCAAAATCCAAATACTTATTTATAGGGACAAAAAAACATTATGATCAAATTGAAACTCTATTTCTTTGCTTTATTCGATACCTATAACAAATGCTGTTATTTCAAAATAAGAGATCTAATAGGAGGTTTGATTTAACTTGGCCAGTTTTCATTACATCAGTTATTTCATAACAATATTCAACATAATATAGATAGGTATATTACATAATATACCTATCTATATTTATTATATCAATTTTACCTAATACATATGCATATATGTATTAGGTAAAATTGGTCATATGTATTAGGTAAAATTGG
>NJDD01000477.1:13537-40850 GCA_002245505.1 Calephelis nemesis
TCTAGTGATGGCAGTTACACACTAAGGTCGACGATCGGCGCCATCAAGACAATAATTGGTAGGTAGCTGTTTTCGTAATTATTGAGTTTCATGTATAGGTAATCCCACAAAAAAAAATAAAAGTAAAAAAGGAGAGCCAAGTTCAATACAAAAATTATGCTTGGCTGTCAACTCCGCCTCAAAAAGAAATTAAATCTTAACGGGTGCCAAGTTCTATGCAAAATCCAAATACTTATTTATAGGGACAAAAAACATTATGATCAATATGAAACCCTATTTCTTTGCTTTACTTATTCGATACCTACCTATAACAAATGCTGTTATTTCAAAATAAGATATCTAATAGTAGGTTTGATTTAACTTGGCCAGTTTTCATAACATCAGTTATTTCATAAAAATATTCAACATAATATATATTATGTATATGTATTAGGTAAAATTGGTCAAATTTAGTGTCATGCAGTCAGACAGTCAGTCATTTTGCGTCATTTCTTTCAGTTAAAGTGCGCAAGTGAAGTATTCAAGAAGAAAATAATTAGTGTATCGTGTATATTCTCATTGGTGCCAAATCTCACTAAATAAGCTTGAGTAAGGAGGGCCATTGGTTTTATTAAGACCCTGACATGACTTTCTATGGAGACTTTTGAATAATTTAGATCCATTTAAGCCCGATTTTGTGGAATCGGATAACTTGATGCAAAATCTACTTGTCTAAAGGCACATGCTAAAAACTAAAAACAGACTAACGTTAACAAAACAGCCAATTCCTAAAGTTGGAATACTTACTTAATATTAGTTTTAGTCTGGCACATTTTGCCGATAGCAAAATCAAAGGTCTAATTTTTTAAGTGTTATATAATAATTAGAGCGCAGGTAAACTGCAAAAAATCGTCAACTATTAGGTAGGTACATAACTACGTCTTGATTAGACGCCAAGACAGGTAATTCTTTTTGAGATGGGTAGTCGTCGTGACACATACAATAAAATAAAATTAAAAAACCTCGAAACAAGAACTTAATTTTCCTTTGAAATGTAAAAAAAAATCGGCTAATCTCCGCACTTTCACCCCCACAACTTTTAAACGGCTCAACCGAGTTTCATCAAATATGTCTAAGAACACTGGCACAAAAGTTACCTTTAATACAAAAAAAAAAACGAAATCGAAATCACTGTATCTGTTCGGGAGTTATGATTCCACAGACAGCCAGACACGTCAAAATTATAACACCAATGTTTTTGCGTCGAGGGTTAGAAATATGAGCCGCCAGACGTTATCCTGTCCCAACTATGATCGTTCTCATTTTTTTTAATATAACCCTTCTCCTAACAATAACTAGCACAACCAAAAAGAAAGAATTGCAAAATTGGTCCATACGCTAACTAACTAGGTAGCTCTTTAGACAATAATATGCAATACTGAAGCAGCGTCCGTTGTTTGTCTGAAAAGTTTCAGGTCGTAATATTTATTACTCACGTTGCATCTCCGATGAGTCATAAATATTTTCAGTGCGAGGTTGAACAATGAACATCAATTGAAAAATCCTATGATGCGAAAGTTATTTCAACCATTAAATTAAATAAAACCAAGAAGGGGCAAACACGAATCTCGATATCGATGTTTCAATGTTATAGCCATCTTAAAAATAAATCTTACATAGTTTGATTTGTCTTGACGTAAAACATTGAACATATACCAGAAAAAGAGTCGGGATACTTTTTTGAAATGTTTAAGAGCTGTTAGCTATTTATCTGATGTTATAGTTAATTTATTTTTTTGTAATTTGCAGTAAATGCACTAACTTTAATCGGTTATCTATTTTACATTTTAATTAATCTCTAGTAAACACTAGTTAGTACGCAATACAATGCAGTGCTGTCGAACTAAATTTGGATTTTATCCTTTAACAAAATAAAGTATCAAAAGCTTACCTATCATCCTGCAAATGCTTAAGCTCGCTGAGTTCCAGCTCCCGTCGCAGGTTGGATACCTCGCACAGAAGCATGTCCCTCTCTGTAGAGACCTTCTCGAGTTCCGCCCGTAACCGGACGACCTCGTTCGTCAGATCCATTGTCGCCATGGCTATCGATATCCACTACACATCACTCACGATACCAATAACGTTTACGCATTTTAATCGATTTTATCGTTAACGCGATCCAATTTTATCGACACTCCACTGAGCACCACACTTGCGTTACATCGTATCTGAAACAATAAATTATTCTGTTAGACGGAATGAAATTTCATTTTAATAATTCAGTAATCAGGATTACCACAGATTATTAAGAAACAAAGGATGTACAGAGATAACAGTAGGTATCCAAATTAAGTATCTTCGACTTAAGACGAAGGTAATGTGTTCAAATCCAATACATAAAACATTTATTGGTTTTAAAATTTTAATGGCCAATGTGGTCTTGCTTTCTGGTATTGGACTTGACTTCTTGACGTCCTGGGTTCTATCCCCGGGATTTTAAATTATCTTATAAAATCAACGTTGCCCAGGATAAAATATGTGCCCGATTAGCGATAGGCTTTTGCCAGCTACCATTTTGTGGGATTTAGTGTCTTTGGTTAGTCGTCGGTGCCCTGCTCGTGCTTCTGCCTACATCTTTAGAGATATGAGCTTGATGACACTTTTAAAAAAATCCAGAAACGAGAAAAGAATCAAATGTTTTATAATTCGACACAGCGCTTGAACATGTTTTTATCGTAGTCTTACCGTTAGACTTACCCCGTGTTGGTCCGCGCTTCTTTGCAGAATAGACCACCTGCCTTCCTGCCAGGCAGCTCGTAAAAGGCGAGCATAGGCTTACCGTCACTAACACCGTGACATCTGACTAGGTGGTAGAGTCTCGCGGCGAATCAACCGGATTGGTACCACCACCACACCTATTCCTGCCGCCATAAAGGAGGGTAAGGTAGCCAGTAAACTTACTTTTGCTCGAGGCCTAACATCCCGGCCTCAGGTTGGCAACGCACCATTGCACCTTTGGTATCTCTAGGCGGCGGAAATTTCTTACCATCAGGAAATCCGTCTGCTTGTTTGTCTTCCAATATCATAAAAAAAAGATTACAACAAAAAAAGACGTGCGCGCTCTATAACACCGGATGCTCTAAGGTGTTTGGAGAATTTTGTTCATAAGCCACTTGAGCAAAGTTATGGATATGTTATTCCGTTATGAGAAAATAAATAAACAAAATTGTTGTCTTATTTGTTACATTCTGAATGATACAGACGACATAAAAGAATATTATTCTAAAAGCGTGTTTACTTAAATTAAACGGCAAATAACTAAAACATATGATTGATGTTGTTTCTAGACTCAAATTTTCCGTGGGCCTAAGAATTTATTAAAAGTAGTCTATCGAGTAGTTCTTATTTTAAATTATTTATGTGGCAGGTACGATTTAGGTGCTAACTGTTGCGATAACAAATTTCTGTAATTTTAGGGTTCCGTAGCTAAAGTTCAAAACACGGACCCTTATCGATTCGTCATGTTTTTCCGTCTGTCCGCCTGTCCGCCAGTATGTCAGTCACTTGTTTTCCGAAAATAAAATTATTGACCTGTTGAAACTTGAAAAGTACATGAATTCTGTGAACCGCATTAAGATTTTACACAAAAACAGAAAAAAAAACAATACATTTTGGGGGCTCCCCATATTCTTTTTTACTTCCCAAATTTTTTTCATCAAATCCATAAGTGTATGTATCTACACGCATATTCCGCAAATAAATATATTTTCTGCTTTATTTTTTTCTAAACTTAATAGTTCTTCCAAAGCGGTAAAATGTGTACAGGGGGGGCCAGTAACTTCTAAGATAAAACAAAAAAATATGACGTAGGTACGTGTAAACTTCTACCGAAAATTGGTTTGAACGAGATCTAGCAGTTTTCTTTAATACTTACGTCACTAATCGCTTTTTTTTAATCACTAATGTGTTGCCAACCTCGCGGTTTTTACAACTTCACCGGGCTTTAACTAATCTCCAAGCGCAACCTTTGTATATACCTAACTACAAGAAATTTTACTTGCTGTTACGGAACCCTTAATGAGCGAGTTCGACTTACACTTAGCCGCT
The DNA here is from genome assembly GCA_002245505.1 of Calephelis nemesis. NCBI lineage: Eukaryota > Metazoa > Arthropoda > Insecta > Lepidoptera > Riodinidae > Calephelis > Calephelis nemesis. The sequence goes on from NJDD01000477.1 coordinate 17,624, forward strand.
TTTTTCAGGTAGGTACGTAGTCTGCCTAATTCAATAAGTAAAGTAAAAAAAACTTGTGTAGAATCTATGAAATATCTGTCACAAAAATATTGAAGTTGTTACTAGTACTGCCATCTATGCAATATGGTCCGAAACTTAATATGATCTCGATCTAACTGATGTATACTGATCTCGATAGATGTCGCTCCTAGTTTACGTAATTTGAGTCAGCTGCTTGTTTATAAGATCGTTTTCCATTCAAAAAGCTGGATTAATTTTCAGGGACAAAACATAGAGCACATACCTACCAATTTATTCAAAATTTTAACACTTTTTCACCGTACTGGGAGAGAGAGGCTAGTTACATTTGGTATAGGTAGGTATCTGTATGCAGATTGCAAAAAAGTATAGCTACCTACCAGTCGTTTATGAAGTAGGTATTCCTTTAGCTTATTTTGTAAGGCAGTAAACAAATACAAGATTTAATATAACAATTTATGGTTTTGTTTGATATATTTATATAGGTCTTTAGCTTTCCATTCTAGGTACGTAACGAATCTATGCACATAAATCAATCAATCAAACAATCACGACTGTGGTTTTACAATGAAAAAACTTTACTTCTGGGGCACTTGAATAGATGCTTCGAGAGGAGATGAATAGATTATCAAACCTTCTGGAACTAAATATTCCATAGGAAAATATTTAATAAACCTCGTTATTGCGGTCCCGGCGAAACTTATAAAACATAATAAGAATACGACACACATAGAAGTTTTTATTTTTTAATTTAAAGATAACGATCATTGTTGTCCAATTACAAACGACATTCACTTAGCAGGATATGTAAACATCTTATCATTATAATGCACAGAATGATAGATAAAATCTTTTGTCGAAATTTTAATATTGAAATACTTATTTCGTTCAAAACGTTAAAACAAAAATATCATAAAACGTTACTTAATTTTCACTTAATTAAACAAACTTAATTTTAAGATATCATGTAAACATAATGCGTAACTCTTTACTAGGTGGTAGAGTTTCGCAGCGACTCACCCGGATTGGTACCACCGCCTTACCTATTCCTGCCGCCATAACGTCATGACGTGTTCCACTTTGGAGGGTAAGTTAGCCGGTAAACTTACTTTTGCTCGAACTCTAACAGCCGGCCTCAGGGTGGCAACGCACCAGGCGGCGTGAATTTCTTACCATCAGGAAACCGTCTGATTGTTTGCCTTCCAATTTCATAAAAAAAACTGTATATACCTAGTTAATCTCTTAGTAAACGATTTATTTTTAACAGTTTTTTTATTTACTTAACTCGTATGTAAGTTTGTCCGGGTGGAATCTTACAAGTTGAATCTGATTCACTTCCCCGTTCCAGATTGAACTGAAATGTTGCATAGATGTATAAATCCGATGACAGTGCACAATTGTTATGAAATGGAGCTGATCCGGTAATGGAACCGGGATGTGGCCAATGGCCATAGGAATTGCTCAGCTTGGCAACATTATCCCATCATAGACCGCCTCGTTGGTCGAGTGGCTAACGTACTCGCCTAACTGCATCGACGAATCGCGAGGCTCGGGTTCGATTCCCGACGGGGGCAGGCATTTGTGTGATGAACATTTAGATGTCGGCATTTCCGGGTCTGGGTGTTTATTAAATGTATTCTGGTATCTATTTAAGTATTTATATGTAATAGCATCGTTGACTAACACCCATAACACAAGCATAATATACTCGTAATTTGCTTACTTTGGGGTTAGATTCAATTTGTGTGACTAGTCCAGGGATATTTATTTATAATTATTTATTTATTTATTTATATTTGTTTTAAATAATACTTCCTAAGTCTACTGCTGAAAATGACCCTTACAAATCAAAGTCTCTCATAAAATTATTTTTGTTAAATACTTATTTCAAACAGAATTTTTAGAATTGTAACACTTTCTCTCTAGTGATGGAAACGGAAGGTGGCTATTCAAGACTATAGGAATTTCTAAACTTGCCAACATTATCCCATTATGTTTGGATTTATTTCATACATCTTGCACTACTCTGGAAATAACTCTCTAAAAAGTCTACTGCTGGAAATAACCCTTACAAATAAAAGCTTGTCATAAACAAAATATATTGGTCATACACCTATTTTAAACAGAATATTATAATATCGTTTATGTTCAGCCTTACAGACCATAGACGATAACACTTAGAAATATATTCTTTTCAATTGTACCACTCTCTCTCTGGTGATGCAAACGGAAGGTGGCTATTCATGGCTATAGGAATTCCTGAACTTGTCAACATTAGTCCATTATTCCCCGTGTTGGTCCGGGCTCCTTTGTAGAATAGACCATCTGCCTTCCTGTGCCAGGTAGCTCGTAAAAGGCGAGCATTGGCTTACCATCACTAACACCGTGACATCCGACTAGGTGGTAGAGTTTGGCAGCAACTCGCCCGGATTGGTACCACCGCCTTACCTATTCCTGCCGCCATAACGTCATGCTCGAGGTCTAACATCCCGACCTCAGGTTGGCAACGCATCATTACCACCTTCGGTGTCTCTAGGCGGCGTGAATTTCTTACCATTAGGAAATCCGTCTGCTTGTTTGCCTTCCTATAACATAAAAAAAAATAAAATATGTTTCGATTTATTTGATACATCTTGCACAGTACTATTCAAGTCTACTGCTGAAAATAACACTTATAAACAAAAGCCTATCATAAAAATATTTGTGTCAAAAACTTATTTTAAACAGAATATTATAATATCGTTTGTGTTCAGCCTTACAGACCATAGACTATAACACTAAACACTTAGAAAAATACTCTTTCCAATTGTAACACTCTCGTGCCAACTGGCCATAAGATATTCTCCAAATACAATGCATCAAAACGATGTATCCCAAGAGTATTTTATATCAAGCTTACGTGTAAACTTGAATACACGAAAGTGGGTCAAACATAGAATTCCTTGTCTATTGAAGGTAAGCTACAATGAAATGAAGTAAACTAAGGAGGTAAGTTTCAATGAAAGCTTTTTCTGTACTATGAAGCATTATATTTAATTATAGGAACTTAGCGTGCGTGTGTTTGTGTTATTGGTGTTGTTAGTCAACGATACCAATACACTGAAATAAAAAAAACTCTATTGTCTAGCGGTCCGGTTGGTGGCAGCCTTGACTCCATGAGGTCGCGAGTTCCATCCCTGGGTCGATCAACCACAAGATTTTTTTCAATTGAATATGTCCCCGGTTGGCGATAGGCTTGCCACCATTGGGACTTAGTTTCTTCGGCTAGGCAAGTGGTGGCCAGGATGTAACTCTGCCTAGATCTTCGGGCATATGGGCGTGAAGATGCATACAAATACTTAAAGAAATACCAGAAAAACATTTATTTACACATTTAGACATAGAAATGCAGATATCTAAATGGTCATCACGCCAATTTCTGTTTCCATTAGGAATCGAACCTAAACTTCATGGTTTGCCGGGAATGATAGATGTGTATCTCGACCAACGACCAAATACGCAGACCAAACGACCAAATACGTCAGTTATGTTAATATAGCATTATCTCCATGGGACGTGATTGGAAAATCTTTTGCATCAGTAAATTTCCTGGTATGCATAAAATGTACGAAAATTCACCAATATCAAGGTACTACTAAATAGTGCTGGTTACTAGATCCATATATGAGAAATGATATTTTCACATCCTACATAAATATTTATTACAATGAAACAAAAGAAATTAAGCTCGCTTTTCGTATAGCTTGTCGATATTAATCAATTTAAGTTTTAAAGTTAATAACTTAAAAAAATTAGTTTAGCAATAACTACAAATTTACATTTAGGACTTATCTATACAAATCTTATAAAAGGGCAATAAAGCTGTAGCTACGATTTTAATATTTCATATAGTATCGTAAATCTGTTGACAGAAGTAAAATAGGTTAGTTTATCAAAATCGGTTCAGCAGAAGTGAATATATTATGAGAAGAACGCGATCGAATAGTGCATGGAACAATCGAAGCTTGAAAATTAATTAAAATAGAACAGGAATTTTTATTCAGGTAGATTGAAAGTGGGTGAGAGCTTAGATAATACATTTGTTTAGATATCCCGCACAACATGTTAACCGCATCTTCACGAGAAGAAGTATGGAAACTGTAGTTAATAAGATTTTAAACCGTATGTCATTATTTTTTGTATGGTATTGGAAGGCAAATAAGCAGACAGATTTCCTGATGGTCAGAAATTCACGCCGCCGAGATACTTACATTAAAGGTGGTTATGGTGCGTTGCCAACCTGAAGCTGGGATGTTAGGCTTTGAGTAAAAGTAAGTTTATCGTCTATCTTATCCTCCAAACCGGAACACGCTATAAGTTTTCCAAATATAAAACCAAAAAAATGCTTAACTATCGTGGAATGGAACTAAACGATTATTCCGACAACGATTATTATTTGCCGAAAATTTGGGCAAACAATTCCAAAGCAAATACAATTAAATATCACGGATTCTGAGACAAGTGTTCCGACGACTGTGTCCTGGAGTTTTCCAACAACGATTTGCAAGTGCTGTAACACTCTTGAGAGCTTCCGCTCCATACTATCGTATACTCTGCGTGAATTTCCCCAATCCCAAAGCAAACACTGTTAACTATCATGGATTCTGGAACGAGTGTTCCGACAACGGTTTTTATAGTTCCTCTGAAATTAACGGATTAATGTGGAACGTAAAACGATACGGTTTTTTGTTTGCGCAATTCACGAACCGGAAATCTGATAGCTAAAGTTCTTGACACACATAGACACTAATTTAAATCTAGATTACTTACACCGTTATTTGTTTAGCAAAGAATAGTCAACAGACTATGTCATTGGATTTTTAGTTAGAAAATAATGAGTTTTTTTTATGTTATATTATAGGAAGGCAAACAAGCAGACGGATTTCCTGATGGAAAGAAATTCACACCGCGTAGAGACACCAAATGTGGTAATGGTGCGTTGCCAACCTGAGGTCGGTATGTTAGGCCTCGCGCAAAAGTAAGTTTACCGGCTACCTTACCCTCCGAACCGGAACACGTCATGACGTTATGGCGGTAGGAATAGGTAAGGCGGTGGTACCAATCCGGGCGAGTCGCTGCGAAAATCTGCCACCTAGTCGCATGTTACGACGTTAGTGATATAAGCCTATGCTCGCCTTTTACGAGTTGCCTGGCAGGAAGGCAGATGGTCTATTCTGCAAAAGAGCCCGGACCAACACTGGGAAATTATTTTGTAATTATATATGGTATTTTGAATATTATATATCATTTATAATAAATGAAAAAGCATTAATTTATGATGGAGACTTACGCCTAGGAGTACTTCAGTTTATGACTATTTATCACATTGAAAAAGTAATATGTATTTTCCCTCGCCCATTGCGTAACTTGTACGGACTACGGATGGAATATCGTTAATTCTTTTATTAATCTGTATATACTGATACAATTAATGTCAATAGATTATAAAAAAATTGTAAGTTTAGCGGAACATTAGGAAGTGTACAGTAAATAGGATTAAAACTAATATATCTTTCAAATAATTCGTAATACGAGTAAATTATGAAGCCTAACAAAAATACAAAAAAGTTAATATTTGAAAAATGTTAACAAGTGCTTTAAATACTTAAAGACGTATAAGCATTTAAGTTTCCGCTAATAAATAAATTTCATTACACATCATTGGAAAATTAAAAAAATCAACATTCTTAATTACGAGAGGACAACGTCTTTCGGACCAGCTACTCATAAAGTGTTTATAAGCTTGTGGTAGAAAAATAACAAACAGCAGACGTATTTTCAGATGGAAAGAAATACAAATCACCTGTAGACGACCTGAGTTACACTGGTGCGTAGTCAACTGGAGACTGTGATCGTAAGCCTCTTGCGTATATATACCGGGTAATATTACCTCCAAACCGTAACCTGACAGTGACAAGCACTGATGTCAATGAGGTAAGAACAGGTGAGGTATCCGTACCACCACGTACGGGTCGCATCTTTACTGGACTCTGTCACCTAATGGTTGACTGTAGTCCGTGATAAAGGAAACGTCCAACAATCATACACATTCGACCGCCTCGTTGTTCGAGTGGCTAGCGTATACGCCTAACTACACCGACTAAGTGCGAGGCTCGGGTTCAATTCCCGGCGGGGGCAGGCATGTGTGATGAACATTTAGATGTCTGCGTTTCCGGGTTTGGGTGTTTACTAAATTCATTCTGGTATTAATTTAAGTATTTCTATGTATGTATTGGTATCGTTGACTAACACCCACAACACAAGCATATAATTTGCTTACTTTGGGGTGAGATTCAATTTGTGTAACGTGTCCAGAGATATTTAAATATTTTTTTAACATTATTTCACAAGCATGTGATGGGGTCATTACATCCATTAATTAATCTTTTAATCTATCAACGCTCCTGGCCACCGTGATTGTTTTTTAAGCGCACATTTAATGGGGGTATAAATCTGTAACTTTACTGCCTATAAAACATCAACTAGCTGTTCGCCTTACCCGCCAGCTTTCGCTTTGCTGGACCCAAATATAATCTTATTACAATACGAAATTATCAATAATAGTAGGTACTTAATTATCTTTTTAAGACATTTGAAAAGCATACGGATTTCTTTATGATAAGGAATTCATACCGCCTAAAGACACCAAAGGTGGTAATGGAGCATTGCCGACCTGAAGCATAAGTTAGTTTACCGGCTACTTTCTCCTTCGAACCGGAACACCACAACGACGAGCACTGACGTTATTGCGACAGGAACAAGTAAGGCGGTGGTACCAAATCTCTGAAAAACTCCATCAGTCTATAGGTAACAGGTACTCATCAGTACCATCCAGTCAGATGCCATAGTGTTAGTAGCGGTAAGCCTCTGTTCGCCTTTTACGAGCTGTCTGGCGGAAACGCAGATGATCTATTTTGCAAAGGAGCCCGGACATACACGGGTAGTGTATAATAAAGATGTTTTCTTGTTTTCATTTATGTGAGCTTCTTTCAGGAGTGATTGTATAAAACATACACATAGACATACTAATACTATAACATTCATATGTTAAATGTTTGCCTTTCTTTACTATAAAAAAATATTACACTGTCGTATTCAGTGTTGGAAAGTAAGGTAATTGACAGATTTGCACAAATTGTCATAAATCTCAGGTATAAGACTGCGACGCACCAGTAAAATCTATGATGTTTATAATCGTCGAATGTGTACCAGGATATCCACCTGCTAGTAACCTTTCTTTTTCCGCAAAAACACCACAACTTTCAAGTAATGCTTAGCGAATAACCGATGAGCAAAAGCTTTTGTACATGTACGAGGTAAAAATAAAACGAAACTCTCAAATATTACCCTTTGTGAATTTAGATAAAGTTATTATATCACATTGACCATAAGTTTTGGAAATAATGGACATTTCCAGGAAATATTATTCTACTTAATTATTTATCGTTATGTATTTAAGCATTTCAATTTTATGTGATAACACAACGAACATGTTTTCCCCGTGTTAGCCAGGGTTCACTAGGAAAAATAGACCATCTGTCTTTCCACCAGGTAGCACGTAAGAGGCGAGTACAGGTTAAATCGGTTTACCAAGGCTAAAAACATCAGTGGTATTGTTTGCTCAACTTGAGTGAAAGTTTAAAAGATACGAACATGGCTCTCCTGGAGGTACGAGACAACCATGGGTTATAAACACCATTGGACATGACCTATGTCGCTGTCCTGTGACCGGGATTTTCGACCTATTGTGCAAGTCTACCGGCTACTCTATCCCCAGGAGCGGAACACGATACTTTCATTATGGCGACAGGAATAGGTAAGACGGTGGATCGCTACCCAGGCAAGTTGATGTACCTACAGCACACTGGTAAATTTCATCAAATTCAGTACAACGGATTAGCTGCAACAGGGGCACAGGCAGACTTTTGTATTTATAATGTTAGTATAGATTATTTGCCCTAGGTTCTACCGTACGGCGCCGGCTCCATAAGTTTCTATAGCTAGCTTGAATATTCACTAACCGCATCTTATAAACTGTCCAACAATATCAATTGCTTATGGTAACACCAAAAGTCAGGATACCAACATTTTTACTCATATACCTAATAAGAACAGAGCGCAGTTTCACTGTACGCAGGCGGCATACCGACGGTGATTTATGGAAGGTGTCCGCTAAAGTACACTTAACACAGAAAAAAATCAAGCAAAATGAAATCTCAAGAAACATTAATACCTATTTGAAGGCACGTTCTTCCGACATATTATAGAGGCCATATTGTTTGCCCAAAAAATATGAGTGAAGATTTTCATAGCTACTAGTAAATTAAACGTTTATTTTTTTTAATATACCTACTTTTGCCTGTTTTTTTCACGTCCACATATTTTTCTACACGAGGGGCAACGAACAGAGACAGTACTCTCCTATAGTAAGACACATTAAACAACCTTGGGCAATAAATATAAACACCATATGTATCACTGTCCAGCGGATGGGATGTTGGTTACCCTACCCTCCGGTCTAGAACATGGTTGGATATCTGGAACAGGAATGGATCCCTATCCTGGCAAGTTTCAGGTGCGTCGCTATCCAGAGGCCAGGAAGGAAAGCCTATTATGCAAGTCTACCGGCTACCCTACCCTATAAACCAACACAAGAGTTTACCGACACGACACATTATGCGCCTCGTTGGCCGAGGAGTAAACGTAACGTTGCCCAACTAGATCGATCACTACACACTATAAGGCTCGGATTTAATTCTTGACGGGGTCAGAATTTGTGAGATGAACGTCGATGTCGGTGTTAGCGGATCTGATTATTAATTATATTTATTCCAGGATCTATTTCAGCATTTTATGTATTAGTATAGTTAGTTGTCTAACATTCATAGTACAATTGTATAAAATTTGCTTACTTTGGGCTTTAGATCAATTTGTGTTATTTTCCAAGGCAATTAAGTTTTTTTATGATATTGGAAGGCAAACAAGCAGACGGATTTCCTGATAATAAGAAATTCACGCCACCAAGAGACACCAAAGAAAAAGAAAGATGAAGAAGTTTAAGTTTAAACCTGTTTATAAGAGATTGGTGCCAGTTTTAGCTATAAACCTGTGTTACAGGTCACCAAGAAGAAGTTATGAATTATTTGAACATATAATGATAAATCGCTTCTGTGGTCTAACGGTCCACACGATGAACTTGTCTTAGTGAGGTGTCAAGTTCGATCTCTGAATCGGACAACAAAAATGTGGCTTTCTTTTCAATTTTTTCATAAAAAAAACAACGTTGCCCGGGATTAGATATGTGTATGGTTGACAATAGTCTTGCCATCTGTCTCGTGAGTGTCATCGGCTAGTTTTGGGTGTAGTGCTTGTGCCTCTTCACGAACGTGTGGTGGCATCAAACATAACAAAAATCTAGTACATATACATATAGTATAGTAGTGTGTGTATATGTATATATAAGTAGTATAAATATTAACTTAAAGCAGAGTGTACGGTCTAATATCATTTCAGGCTTTTAAATTCTTCAACCTATCTTAAATACTAAAACACGATCATTTTATGGTTCTTTTAAACGATCGTTAAAAATGTTACACACAATATATGTTTTATTTCTTGCATTTTATTGTCTTTGCGTGATTGTTGCGACGGAGTGAGTGGAATGGTTGAATTTCTAGATTTCCTTTTTTTTAAGTTATAATGTGATGTGCTGGATTTTAAAACCAGATTCTTTCTCTGAAAAATTCATCCTGATTAACACAGTACAAGTTTCTTGGCGATGCGCTCATATAGGTACATATTATATATATAGGTACTATTAGATGAATTGGCATATTATGATAACATCCCCTCTCCCCATGTTAGTCCGGGCTCCTTTGTAGAATAGACCATCTGCCTTCCTTTCCAGGCAGCTCGTAAAAGGCGAGCATAGGCTCACCGTCACTAACACCGTGACATCTGACTAGGTGGTAGAGTTTAGCAGCGACTCGTCCGGATTGGTACCACCGCCTTAACGTCGTGACGTGTTCCGGTTCGGAGGATAAGGTAGCCGGTAAACTTACTTTTGCTCGAGGCCTAACATTCCGGCCTCAGGTTGGCAACGCACCATTACCACCTTTGGTGTCGCTAGGCGGCGTAAATTACTTAACAGCAGTAAATCCGTCTGCTTGTTTGCCTTATAATATCATAAAAAAAACATAAAAAAGACAATTGAAATCTGTCCACTCGTTGTCTAATCGAATAGAGATTTCAATGCACTTTTTTGTTTGAAAGCTGAAGTTATCCAGACAGTACTTAGTTACAATTTACGAATATATAATTTTGTCGGAGTTTGTTTAAAATTTGTAATTTTATGACTATCCTTTTAATATCACATATGCAAAAGTTTGTATGTTTGTTTGTTACTCCTTCACGACACAATGACTGCTGAAGCGATTTTCGTAAAATTTGGCACACACATAGAGGTAACTAGGTTCAACACTTAGGACAGTTTTTGTCCCGAAAAATATTTCTGTGGGACCATTAACCACGCGGGCAACGCCGCGGGCAACAGCTAGTTTTTAGTAGATTTTAAATGCCGTAAACTCTCCAACTCTACAATTGCGATTTCTTTCAATTATTCATATCAAGGGTAACTAAACGAAAAAAATGAATGAATGAATAAACGAATGTTTACTTTCTTGCTCACAAGTAAAAATACCTTGACACTGATAACTATTATACACTTAACTATAACACTTGACTATAATAACTACCAGTACAAAAAAATATTTATTTTAAAGATTTCGGAGTCGGCACTTAGTGAAACTTCGTTATTTTGATTAACCAAGAGATCAACGACATTAGATACTTGTCTTATTCTTGGATACGTATTATGATAGAGAAAAAAAGCATTTTCACGCCCATATCCCCGATGAGGTAGGCAGAGGCAGAAACAAGTCACCCACGACTAGCAGACGACGCTATGTCCAACAATGTGATAAGTGGCAAGCCTATCACCAACCGGGCATATATCCAATTTGGGGCAACGTTATGATGATAAGAAAGTTGGAAAACCACATTTTCTTTTTGTTGTCCGACCCGGGAATCGAACCCGGGACCTCATGTAGTCAAGTCCAACACCTGAACCGCTAAACCAACGAGGCTATAATATAAAAGAGACAAACAAGTATCGCATGTAGAAAATTACATTTGTTAACACCAGATTATGGTCACATGCTCAGCATCAGAGTACACTTTTACTTACAGACCTAATACGAATCGAACACAATTTCACTGTACGCGAGCGGCATACCGACAGTGATTTATTGGCAACACCGGCCTAAGTACACTCCAACACAAAAATGATTAATCGCCTACTAAAATTTGACACTCTTGTGATAAATTTCAGGACATTATAAGTATGGAAATTACATGTAATTCGACGTGACAAAGATTATCGTAGCTATACTTGTAGGTTTTCTTTTCTTTCTTTAAGTTTTGGCCTTCACGTTAGTATTTTGCCATTCGTCAAGTAGAAATTTGCATGAAATTTTATATCAATTTTGATCAATTATAATTAGTCATCAGTCATAAGTCGTCAGTAAGTCATGTCAGGCTCTTGGGTAAAGCGGCAGCCTCATTACACAAGCTCATGTAAGGAGATTTGGCGGCAACGAGGAAATACATGATACGCTAATTTCTTCATGACTATTTCATGTGTGCACTTTCACTGAACAAAATTGTACAAAATGCCACCAAAATTGACTAATTTAACTCAATATTAACACGAAATTAATAATTATGAAAAAACTTCGACCATCTTTTCTCTCGATGGCGCCAAAACTACTTGTAGGTTGACATCGTAAAACAGGAGTCATTTCCGTGGAGCTATATTACTACGGATATTAACACACTTACAACATGAAAATTGGGACTTGGGATCGGACATGTCATTTTAGGTACTGTTGAACACAGATCTAGGTGCTTTATTAACATTTAGTTTTAAAAGAATTCAACGAATCCTATAAAATATTTCATTGGTTAGTTGTGACTAAATGTCAATTTTTCGCCAATATTGTGTTTAAGAGTACCTTAAATGACAAAACCGATTCTAATTTCTAATATTGCATGAATCGAGATTCAAGAGTAATCCTACTGATGTCTTTACCAAGTATTGCTGACTCTCTCTCACTAACTGACCGCTCTGTCATTTTGACAGTTATTTATATCAAAAGAGTCTCTGAAAGACAGGTCAGAAGAGTGAATATTTTGAAATAACATCAGATCATTGTTAGGACTAGGAGTGAAACCTGCATTAGTATTATAGCTTCATGGTAATTTCAATACTGATACCTTGAAATAAGCGACACGGCAAGGCCACAGTTTCTATTACTTGTATAATGATTTAAAACTTTTATTAAAAATAAAATAATATTTCTTATTAACTATTTGAATTTTTTATCTTTATTAGGAATAATTTTTAGAACTTCATTTTCTTCATAAGGTTTTAAGTTCATCAAACTAATAATATTAAAAATTATAACTAATCTACTGCATTTATATAATCGAATTCACTGTTATTTATTTATTACAAATTATATCTATGAATTCAATTTTAAAAGACTTGGAGTCTTTTGACATATACCAAATGTACTTTCAAAAACAATAGCTACTTAACTAAAAATATTTTTAGTTAATATCATATAAAAAGATTAACTTCAAAATAAATTTCACAAGTTTGAATTTAGTACAAATCAGGCGGATATCTATACGCATAATAATATATATTAATATTCATATTTTTAAATGAAGAAACACTTGTACTGTTTTACGTATCATTATTTATTAATATATCAAATATATATTAATAAATAATGTAAATTCTAAGGCAAACTCATTTAACCTCTTACCTTCTGGAACAGCTAACAAAGGTAAGAGACCGGCAGGAAGCGTAAAAACAATAGCATTTTGGAGGCGACTGTACCTTATTATAACGTAAATAATGGTTTACTTAAACTTTGGACGGTAATAGGAAAGTTTGCAAAAGTTCCTTAATTTTAAAGCACTCAATCATTTTAAGAAGAATCTTTAATCTACATATATATAAAGGAACTTTTTGTTAGTAACACTATTTACAACTCAACAACGACTAAACAAATTTTGCTGAAAAACAGTGGGAAGATACGTTAGGACCAGGAGACAAGAACATAAAATACTTTTTATTTCGTTCAACTACGAAGAAACTAGGAAAAACAACAGAATCTATACTTGTTATCGTCGGCGCTTGGTGGAATTCCATTGTAGGTATAGACACTTTTTTGTATATAACACTTGTACTTATCCACTATTTCTTATTTTTTTAGTATTTACAGAATACGTGTGTTATTTCACTAAGTGTCTAGTGGACAAGTATAAGTGTTAATAACAAAAAAGTGTATAGGAGAAACAACACTTAAATTTATACCCTATAAACAAGACGGGTGGAACGAAGTTCGCCAAAAAACTAGTATTGCATAATTTCAAAACGCTATTTAATACGTATGTGATATTTAGGTATATCTAGATATCTACACTACTATTTCTAATCAATTGTGACGTTAACAAACTTTTGTTCGTTTATATATTTATAAATATTTCGCATTGAAAAGTAAATTAACAGTCCCCAGCCCCATGAATCCCCATTTCCCTTACTCTTACTTTCTTCTCACGCGTGATCGACCAATTTTCCTAATACTTTTTTGTTGTGCTAATTATTGTCAAGCGAAGGTCGTGGAAAAAAATCATTGTCAGGACAGGACAGCATCAGTCGGCTCAGGTAGTATACGTTAAATTTGATAATGATTCTTTGTTCTCGCCAAAATTATTAAGTTTATAAATAACCCTACGCTCAAAATAGGAATGCATCACCATAGGGATAGATAGATAAATCCGACTTTTTAGATAAGAATCGTTTTTTTTTTTTTTGTAATAGAACCTGGCAATTTTTTGATAAAAACAAATTTGCAACATCTAAACCAATAGTCATAACGTCACAATACGTATAGGTTTTTAGCTATATCAAAATTAGTTCTACTAAGTATCTAAGCTGCAGTACCTAATTTGAACTAACATAGATTACAGTAGTTAAATTATGCGCTTCGGCTATATTCGTCAAGCTTCGGAAATCCGAATGTACTTTAAATATATCTATATAGAGTTTTTATTACAAAATTAATCATTTCGTTTAAATTTAGATTAGGTCAGCCAATTTAAAAATAAAAGTGTAAAACTGAAGCACATAATTTAAATAGTAGTACTATATGTTTTAACATTTATGCAAACGAAGTTCTATATACATCTAAGGTTATTTATTCTTCACTCATTATCTAAGTCCGAATTACAGCGACCTGAATAAATTGGCGTGAATAGAGCGATGTCATTTTTGACCCCAAAATGTCGTGTAAGCTTAAAGGAGTAATCTATAAAACCATCATTAGGCCTGTCCTTTTACACGAGAATAAATAAATGTTCCTGGACAAGTTACACAAATTGAATCTGAGCCGAAAGTAAGCAAATTATATGCTTGGGTTATGGTTGGTAGTCCATGATATATTTTTTTTATGATATTGGAAGGCAAACAAGCAGATGGATTTCCTGATGGTAAGAAATTCACGCCGCCTAGAGACACAAAGGGTGGTAATGGTGCGTTGCCAACGGGACCCTCCGAACCGGAACACGTCATGAAGTTATGGCGGCAGGAATAGGTAAAGCGGTGGCACCAATCCGGGCGAGTCGCTGCTAAACTCTACCACCTAGTCAGATGTCACGGTGTTCGTGACGGTGAGCTCGTACCAACACGTGGAAAATAAAATAAAAAATATTAATACTTAAATAGATACCAGAATTAATTTAATAAACACCCAGTCCCGGAAATGTAGACATATAAATATTCATCACACAAATGACTGCCCCCGTCGGGAATCGAACCCGAGCCTCGCGGTTGGTCGATGTTGTTAGGCGTGTACGCTAGCCACTCGACCAACGAGGCGGTCCGAACGATACTGAAGAATGGCCGCTACACGAACGGCATAAACCGAAACCGGATGACGCTGAGACGAATGAGCTGCAGACGGACGAGAAACTGTTAGTCTCTCACGGAAATGATTATAACAGTTTCCAACAATACAATACCTAACCGGAATCTGCATCCATTTTTTTAATTCGAACCTGTATCATTTAATTAACAAATCAAAGCTGATCGTGGGTAACTTTACATCCATATCAATATTAGAAATGCGAAAGTCTGTTTGTAACGCTTTTACGACTAAACCATTGGGCCGATTTAGATGAAATGTCATATGCCTAAATACCTACATTCCAAATAAAGTCTCAACCCCCAAAAGACTATAGCAGGGCATGTAAATTTGTATCAAACAGTTTCTATGTAAATCCAATGACAAATTAAACATTCTACGTTGAAGAAGTTTCGAGTAAACAGCCCGTATAATAATAATATATTATATAGGAGTCACAGCTAGTATAATAATAAAAAAGAGAAAAAAGTATCTTCACGCCCATATCCCCGAAGAAGTTGGCAGAGGCACAACCAGGGCACCCGCGACTAGCCGAAGACTTTAAGTCCCACAATGTGATAGGTGGCAAGCCTATCACCAACCGGGCACATATCCAATCCCGAGCAACTTTTTTTATAAGAAAATTGGAAAAACCCAATTTTATTTTTCTTGCCCGACTCGAACCCGGGACCTCGTGCAGTCAAGTTCAACACCTGAACCGCTAGACCACAGAGGCGATTAGTATAATAATAAAAGTTATAAATAAAACAAATAGCTGAAGACATTTATTTGTCTTTTACCTCGAGACGAGGTCTCTTCCTATCGCCACAAGAAACACCATGTCTTGACACCGAGACCATAGTCAAGCTTTGCAAGGTTGCTTACAAGGGTTGATATTACGGGAGATGTCACGCCGCAGTTTAGGAATGTTCGGCCTGATGTCCTTCCAGGCTGTCCATGCGTTTTCATTCGCTTCCATGGCTGTCGACATGCATGACAGTCGCATCGCGTACTTCTTAATATCAGGAAGTTTGTTTATTCGATTTCCATTCTAAGAAACAACGATATTATCCGGAGCCTGTTGACAATCATTTCTATCGTCAAGTTCCTTGTTGAAGTGAAACTTCTTTAGAATCATTGTGATTTCAAGACAGGTGCAACGGAAAAACGACAGATAAGAGACACAAACATATATTCATCTCATTCTTTTGCAGGTAAGAGACACAAATATATATTCATCTCATTCTTTTGTAGATTTACTAAAGTTTCACTTCTATCGTGTGTGAATCGCACCTTTTTTATATTTTTTTTATTCTAGCGATGCTAAATCCAAGATAAGCCGACTTCATTTTTTAATTTACTTGGAGTTCGTGGCATAAATTAGGTAATTATTGTTTTGCCTTAACATGACGTGTTTCTACGGATCCGTATCAAAAGGCCAAAAATCGGAACCCTAATAGA
Organism: Calephelis nemesis; assembly: GCA_002245505.1. NCBI lineage: Eukaryota > Metazoa > Arthropoda > Insecta > Lepidoptera > Riodinidae > Calephelis > Calephelis nemesis. The sequence continues at coordinate 34,174 of NJDD01000477.1, forward strand.
TTTGTCATGTATCTGTTAGTCCGTATGGTACACCAACTTTTTAACAGAAACAGCATATAGGTTACTAACTATTTTTTTTATGATATTGGAATGCAAACAAGCAGTCGGATTTCATGATGTTAAGAAATTTACGCCGCCTAGAGACACCAAAGGTGGTAATGGTGCGTTGCCAAGCTGAGGCCGGGATGTTAGGCCTCGAGCAAAAGTAAGTTTACCGGCTACCTTACCCTACGAACCGGAACACGTCATGACGTTATGGCGACAGGAATAGGTAAGGCGGTGATACCAATCTGGGCGAGTCGCTGCTAAACTCTACCAGCTAGTCAAATGTCACGGTGATAGTGACGGTGAGCCTATGCTCGCCTTTTACGAGCTGCCTGGCAATGAAGACAGATGGTCTATCCTACACAGGAGCCCGGACCAACACGGGGAAATGTATACATTTTCTTAGATTTCGACATGCATTTGCAGACAACCGTAAGGTATACAGGGTACACAAATCTAGCTTAAACAAATAGGTCAGTAAGATGCTTTATCTAGTTCACACGGTCTGAGCTGAATTATGAAGTGAAATAGTTCAAGCCGGATTTAATATTAGATCCGTAAAGATTGATTCGGTGATTATACTTCAACAGCTGAGCCAAAGGTTGGCTTAAAGTGGTTTATGGTTATGGGTTTTATTATATCTAGTAGGATAAAGCGACAGATTCTGAACCCACCACTTGCAACTGCGTTCAACCCAATACAAAAAATATATGTTGGCTTAAATACGAACCACTACCAATAATTAATATCGTCCATGTAAGGAAAATTATTTTGAAAACACTGACTACCGAATTAAATTTAAAACCACTGTAGTTTATGGCTTCGCCCGAGTATTTACACCATTAATTCGGTGAGATATCAGAATAACATCTTTAATTTTGTAGTAATGTACAGATAGTTTAGAAATTTAATCAAAGTAGGTTTCACATTTTCGAAATTTATTCCAAAACATATGTGTGTGTCACGTGTTTTAGAATAAACTAGCTGTTCCGGTGAACTTCGTTCCGCCCGTTCAGTTTGTGTGGGAAAAATTAAAATGTCGCTCTCCTTGTTTCCTCACTGTTGTACGGGATAAAATGTACCCCATGTCTTTCTCCCGGTTCTAAGCTATCTCTCCATCAATGTTCAGCCTAATCGGTTAATTATCACGACTTTCTTTTATAGACAATTCATATTTCATATTTTTATTTGTTTTTAAGACGTATTCTGCTAATCGGGGCGAAGACAAATCCAACGAACAAAAACCATGAAAATTAGTCCAGCAGACCCGACAACCCGACTTTGTTCTATATATAGATATTTATCACACATACAATACGAGCTGTTGTCCGTGGCTATATATATAACACCAATTTATATGATAATGCAGTTCTTAGTTCTTCCGCCGAAATTCGTTGCGTTACCGTCATACAATATTTTAGGTTAGATACATACATCTAACAACATATTATTTTGATCAAAATCTGTTCAGTAGTTTCAGTGTTTATCCTGAACATAGATGATGACACGAGATTTTCATTATTATAAATAACAAGCTGCCCGCCCTCGCTTCGCTTCGGTTATTCAAGTTAAGTTAAGGAGGGAATGCAGTATACGCGCATATCTTTGCTACGCTTCAACGATATTTAATTTTGCACCCGGAGATTTTAACTTTTTGATAACTCATTAGTTGTTAATTTTTTTCTGATAGTGTAAAAGGCAATTTTGATATAAATTACACGTATAAAGTATCTAACAGATTTATTTGATTAAGGGTTAATACTGTTTTGTTAAAAATATGTTCTAAAGTAACCCTTCATTTTACTGTTTTAAAAAAATGGTTATTGTGGGTTATTCTTTAAAGATAGTCATATACCACCGCCTACTTTTTTGAGATCTTTCGAAGATTACCTATTCCTTCCGTGAAATGACAGTGCCCGTTATTGTCGTGTTTCGGTTGGAGGGTAGGGTAGCCGGTTTACTTACTTACGCAGGAGGCTGACCGTCCTAGCCTCAGGTTGACAACGCACCATTAGGTACCACATTTGTTGTCTATAGGCGACGGCATTTCTTACCATCAGGAAATCCGTCTGCTTGTCGTCTCCCTATAACATAAAAAAAAGAGGAAAAATACCACCATACATTGTTTTGTTAAAACTTAAAAGGTTTTGGCAGCGCTTTCGAGGAAAACTCCCGATTGGCTTATTTTTTGCCGACATATTGAACTAATATCGTTGTAATATCATTGGTTTGTACAAAACATAAACTTACTATACACTAAAACCTTCCTCAAGAATTGTTCTATCTATTGTTGAAAACCGAATGAAAATCCGTTCAGTACTTTTCGAGTAAATCGCGAACAGACAGACAGACGCGGCGGGGGATTTTGTTTTATAATATACTAGCTGCCCGTTCCGACTTCGCTCTTGACACCACCCTCGGATAACATCCGATTGATCTGATTGTAAAATGTCAGCCTTGGTCTCCCCGGGTACCTACATCCATCCACATTCGCATTGTATATCTGCTTTGTCAATCTTTCATCTGTCATTCTTTCCACATGCCCGAACCAGCGGAGCATGCCCTTTCGCATTTTAACACCAACACTTTCTTTCAATCCCACTCTTTCTCGGATCTCACTGTTACGAATGCGGTCAGCGAGCGTTACACCACAAAGTGAATTTCTTACCATGAGAAAATCTGTCTGCTTGTTTGCCTTCCAATTTCAAAAACATCCTTTTGATGTGTAAAAAGCCAATTTTGTTGTTGAAGTTCTGCGCACTTTGAGGACATGTTAGAGCTCCATTTCTATAGTTATACTAGCTGCCCGTTCCGGCTTCGCTCGGATGGTAATTTTTTTACCATAAATTGAGATATAAGCTATCCTATTTCTCAAGTTGGATCGAACTGCACATGGTGTGCGAATTTTATTGTAATCGGTTAAGTGGTTTAGGAGTCCATTGAGGACAAACATTGTGACACGAGATTTATATATATTAAGATATATATTGATATTGATGATATTGATAAGTATCTCTCTGGATTGTCATTTTTCTAATAACACCTCCGTTTATATCGGTTTTAGCATCTAGTTAAAAACTACGGTATCATACACGCCCATCCTAAACACATTATTAGTTTTCTAGCTCCAAAGTTAAGCCTAGGGATCAATTTGTATAGTCAATCCAGGGATATGGGAACTCTTTAAACATTTGTTACTGTGTGTGTAACTTAGACATGTTTTCCCCGTGTTGGTAAGGGCTCCTTTGTAGAATAGACCATCTGTCTTCCTGTACCAGGCAGCTCCTAAAAGGCGAGCCTAGGCTTTCCGTCAATAACACTGTGATATCAGACTAGGTAGTAGAGTTTCGCAGCGAATTGGTACCACCCGCCTTAACTATTCCTGCCGCCATAACGTTAGCGCTTGTCGTTGACGTGATCCTGTTAAGAGGGTAAGGTAGCTGGTAAAATTACTTTTGCGCGAGGCCTAACATTTTGGTTTCAGGTTGACAACGCACCATTACCACCTTTGGCGTCTCTAGGTGGCGTGAATTTCTTATCATCAGGAAATTCGTCTGCTTGTTTGCCTTCCAATATCATAAGACCATCCTTTAAAAAATAGTGAAGTTTCAACATCATACAATTAAAACTCGTAAAGTTATATTTCAACTAGCATATTTCTTACAACACAAGCTTCAAAGGGATAATCCCTTCGGAATATCCGGGACTCGAGGCCCTGGGATACAATTTACAAACACCTCATGACGTTTTCCTTTTTATTATAGTAAGCTAGTGGAATCTAATGGAAAATAAATAAAACATACTTGTTTTTGAGAGAAAATAAGATTTTTGGAGGCCACTTATTCGGAAGATATTTCGCTTGTTATAAAAAAGGTTACAAGGTTTTTGGGGAACATCTCTTTTAAAAGGCGTAGTAGTGGAGTATTTTCACGCCCATGTCCCCGAAGTAATAGACTGAGACACAACTAGGACACCCAATACTTGCCGAAGACACTAAATCCCACAATGTGATAGGTGGAAGGCCTATGTCCAACCGGTCACATATATTCAATCCCGGGCAACGACATTTTTATTAGAAAATTTTAAATATGCATTTCCTAATAAAAATTTTTTGTCATACCCGGGAATCGAACCCGGGACCTCAAGAAGTCAAACCCGACGCCGGACCGCTAGACCATAGAGGTATTTACCATTTTCTACGTCTTAAGGTGCTTAGATTCAGCTGCTTAAGATTACCTTAAGACGTAGAAAATGGTAAAAGATGATAAAAGATAACCGACGCCAACTTTTGTCTTTTTTCTGCTAGAGCTTTTGGATAACATTTTAGGCTGAGCGTATACTTTCACAACAGTTTTAAAACAGAATTTTGCATTACAAAACATACACAGACGTGTATGCCTTCGAAGTGTGCCTTCGAACAACACGTTTTATATACATTAGTGAACAATTTTAATCCGGAAACAAATTAAGTACGGTATTTAATTTTTCTATATCATAAATTATTTATTGAACATACAGGTCTGAGTCTCGCTAATAAGTAATAACAAAAACATATATAAACATCACACAAATGTCTGCCCCTGTCGAAAATCAAACCCGAGCCTCCTCAGTGGCTTTGGATTCCTCGTCCAACAAGGCAGTTACTGGATATCCGCCATTGATATAAAATCTTCGATGTTTATTATAGTGTGGGCAAAGTCACATGCCTTAGCTAGTTTAGTACAATATACTAAACTAATAATAAGTTTAGTATATATAGTATAATACTACAATCATTCCGTATTTGTAGAAAAACATTCCATCAGCATACCGAGCGCTGCGCTGACAAAAATTTCTTTATTATTTTACTTGGAGGCATGCCAAAATGATAAAATGTTGACAAATGGAATAAAGTTTTTTATTACTTTTTGCTGATTGCAGTTAGTGGTATTCACCTTATGTTATTATACTAGGAATTTCCCTTGGCTTGGTGTGTACCATCACTCGTAGTTCCAGCGCCGAAACTATAGAATTGGGTACAAACAACTTAAGTTGATTTTGGATGATTAAACAGTAAGTAGGTTTTTAAGATATTTGATATTTTCCATCGTCGGCGCTTGGTAAAACTTTCAAATGTTCTTATTTTTAAATGAAGAAACACTTGTACTGTTTTACGTATCACTTACAATTTATTATTTTATAAAGAGTCTACCGGTTTTGCTTATTTATGACAGCATCATCAGGGCTAGAACTAACCCAAAAAACCTCGTTCCCGTTTTCGGGAAGCCCGTATCCCCGAAAAACTAGCTAGTTTAACCAGGGCATCCACTTCTAGCCAAGATGCTTAGACCCACAATGTGATTAGTGGCAAGCCTCCCAGAAAACGGTAAAAAAATTTAAATAAAACCTTTTTAAGTTGTCGGACCCGTGAATGAAACCCTTATTTTCAGTTACTTTAGACAACAACTTTGATTAACTTTAACATGATTTTCATACAAACTTTAATTCTTCAATGGCCATTTGAAAGTCGACTTTTAAAGTCTTTATTTAACATACGCAAATATTATTAATTTGAACATACGCAAACCATTAAAATCGGGTTAACAGTTTAGCACGCATTTATCTAAATCGGTGCAGCAGTTAAGCCGTGGGAGCGTAACAGCGAGACAGACTTTCATTTCACATTTATAATATTAGTCAAGTCACAAAAAAAACCGATTTCAAATTCAATATAATGTCGTCAAGTTAACTAAAAATTTAAAGGTGTCTCTGGACATCGCTGGGATTTCACCATCACATCCTGATTTGGCCGCAGTGGGGTCAGCTAGGAAGTAAGTATGCTCTATCAAAAAAACAAAACTTTAATAAAAGACGTCGAATATGTCACCATCTCTTTTTTCCACGTCGGATGACATAACTTTACTACCGATTTGGCAAGCTATTATTACTAATTCTTCAAAGCTGTTTCGCTAAACGCTAGTTAGCTGTTTAACCATTATGGTTGAAGAAATAAGCAACTGTAAGATTGCATGATTACTTGCAGAACTAGCGTAAACGTACGCATGAAATGTATTAAGAGGGAGCACTGAGCAAAGATAAAATTTCTAAACTTATACCCGCGAGAACCCGCGATGTCGATAGCGTATTAAAATTTTCACAAGTTTTATTAATAATTTTAGAGTTTCAACAATCGCATAGTTAAAATGAGTACAAAGTTTGTCTGTCATTTATTAATTTTCATAGTTAATGAAGCGAAAATAATTTTGTTCATGATAGCATGAAATGAAATAAGTTTTATCATCATCTTAAGTCCACCACCAGTAGGTTGCGCAAAAAAAATTAAAATTGCTATTCTTCATGTCAGGTGTTTGCACAAATACTTGACACAAAGCTTTCAATGACAAAACATAGAATTTAACTATTTCAACACAAATCACAGGAAGCGGTAAGAGTGTAGTTTGTCAGCTACTCGTGACATATTATATGAATAAACTTGCGCATATAATTGTTTAATTATTATTTCGTATATTTTTTTAAAACACATTTATTAATTGTGCTGTGTGTATACATAGCACGAAGCACCGATTGCCGCTGGAGCAGAAAGTTTGTAGACCACGGACCGGCAAACGCAGCTTACGGCGTCTCTACTAAAT
>NJDD01000477.1:52796-74232 GCA_002245505.1 Calephelis nemesis
AGTGTAACAGTATTTATGGCCAGACTAAGTATATACGGTACGACGCTAGGGCGGCGCCCGCCCTTGAACGCTCGACGAGGTAAAATATTAATAACCAATTTCACCTCATAAACACTACTTGCCTGTGAAAGGTTACATTTTCATAGCGAATAGCGATTACAGCTCAAGTGAACGCGTCTTTATGCTGTGGAAGTTTCCGAGTGAATGATATTTAGTTGATTCGTGTAAGCATTTCCAATAACCCATTTCATACATGTGCTTGGCGTTTTCCTTTTTTCATTTTAACCGACTTAACAGTAAGGAAATTCTTAATCAGATTGAATATTGTTTGCGTGTTTGTTACGCGATTACTTGATTAATCATTATCATCATTATTCCTACTCTGTATTCATATTTATGTATTCATATTTATTCCTACTCTGTTTTTTATTTTTATTTTAAGTTGTCTGTTAACCATTACATATTTGTTTCTTTTGGTATTCGATATGTTTCGTGTATCATGGTGGAGTGTTAACATTTATATATTAATGCTTAATATGTGTCTATAAGTGAGGACCTGTAATTGGCTTACAGTTTTTTCTTTATGTTACCATTTAAATTGTATAATTTGCTGCTGGTCTTCCATGTGAAATAAATAAATAAATCATGATGATGATGATCACTGGCTGATGCCGGAGGACGTCCACTGCTGGACATAGGCCTCCCTCAAAGAGCACCACAAGTCACGGTCACCAGCCGCTTGTATCCAGCGACTGCCCGCGACTTTGACCAGATCATCAGTGCACCGGGTGGGAGGTCGTCCAACACTACGTCCTTCGGTGCGGAGTCGCCACTCAAGAACCTTTCTTCTCCAGCGGCTACTAACAAACAGATTTTTTTTGAAAGATTGGTCAAATTTAGTTACAATAAAAATTTGATCACGATTCGATTAGTGGTTTTCGAGTTTTCATTAATTACATACATATATTTCATTTTTTTCCGTTCAAGCGTATAGTACCCCATTTAATTAATATAAAACGCTTTTCTTATTTAATGAACTTTGAAAGGAGAAGGATTTCAATTAGACTGTTTTTTTTGTATGTTTGTTGCGTTATTACACCACAAGTTATTAATGGATTTTGATAATTAGTTTTTAAGGTAACCCATATTTTATAAGTCAAAATAATTTTTATTGTAATTGTATATATTCAGTGCTTTATAAAAAAAACATCAAAAGCAAACAAAGTTTACCTTCTTGGATAAAATGAAATTAAAATTAAAATCGATTTTAGCACTTTTTCGGCGATAAAACAAGAACCTGGATTTCCTTACAATGAAGAGCCCCCATCATCTATAATCACCAAAAATGTTAAAGGTCCAATGCCGACCTATATATTAAGCCTACTAGCTGCGCCCCGCGGTTTCACCCGCGTAAATCCCAATCCCGCGGGATAAAAAGTAGCCTTAATGTTATTCTGGGGCTTCAGCTACCTACATACCAAATTTCATCGTAATCGGCTTTGTAGTTTTTCCGTGAAAGAGTAACAAACATCCATACATACAAACTTTCGCATTTATAATATTAATAGGATTGTGACAGCAAGTTTGATGTATAACCTAAAGTCGGACGGCAGGTTCGTCACATCTCAACGCCATGAAATCAGCACTTTTCCCAGGCTTGGTATATAACTAGAATTACACTTTAAATGTTGATATTTTTGTTTTTTTGATTGACCTCTTCACTGTGACTCCAAACCGGATTTAAATAAACATATTACACTAGCGGCCCACCCCGGCTTCGCAAGGTTATGAAATATACATAAAAACCTTACCCTTCAATCACTTTATCTATTAAATACAACCGCATCAAAATCCGTTGCGTAGTTTTATAACATTTAGGCATATAAAGGGACATAGGGACAGAGGAAGCGACTTTGTTTTATACTATGTAGTGATGCGGTTCACGAATGCGTAATCTGTGAAAAGAAAATATTTAAAATAGAACTAAGGATATTTCTTCAAGTTTATCACTTTTACGTGATAAGAATTAATTTCAACAACTCGTTACGAAATCGACATGACGTTAGCAAGTGACAGGAAGGTCACATTTAAATACGTCATTTTCTTCAGTAAAAACATTGTTAAATTTTCTTTAGCTCAGTTTTTGTGAAGTTTAAGCACGTAAATTCTACTTTTAATGGCAAAAATAACTTTTACTAAAAGCAAAAATAAAAAAAGCATAGAATAGCTTCAATTAGGGGAAGGTTAAAGACGTTTTCATACATATTAGTGGTCACCCGTTGGTCGAAATACTACCATAATACATTTTAATATCTTGTTGTTAAGAAGGCCCTCTTCATTTCTCAAGACCAACTACATACTTTGTTTCTAAACTTTATGGTGCGCCATCTGTGATCTTTTATCGTTGTCATCAATGTATATGTTTGTGTGTGTCAAATTCATTGTAGTGTGGGTAATGTTTTATTTATTGATTTGATGTACTTTATAAGCATTAATATTGAAAAATATTAGTGTTCTGCATTTCTCCTACACTTAAACTATAAGTAAGCCAAATTTTATGCTTATGCGTCCGCGCATATTTCGTAAAAAGGGGCCCAAAGTTTTAACATGACGTATTAATACATAGATTACACACCTTTCACACTTATCTTATTGTGGGACTTCATAGTGTCTTCGGATAGTCGTGGGTGCCTCTGCCTACCACTTCGGGGATATGTGCGTGAAGACACTTTTTTATGCATATTAAGCATCATATTACGTCCATCAAAAGCAATGTAATAGTACAAGTCTTATATAATACAAGTTCATGCTTCGGAAAGACTGCAAGAATAAATAGGGAAGTCCAATGAGAATTGTACGAGTATTTAAAGTTCTATAACAAAATGCCCATTAAATTAAATAACGCAGCCTATAAACAGCAATAAATAAGAAGTACAAAGGCAATCCTAATTGAGAAGACTTTATTTTCTCAGACAATAGCCCGCGGTTAGATCTAATGAAGCACTTAACAGAAAATACGTTTTACAGGCTCATGGAATAATATTATACGGGTACGTAACAAGATAGTACAGCATCAGTTCTTGTAACAAGTCAATTATTAACAAAGTGGCCAAGAGCGAGTGGAATCGGACTCCTCTCTGAAGGGTTCCGCGGTAGAAATCGTCTAAGATATAAAAACGCACCCCACTTTAGTTACTCTATGTAGATGTGTTAAAGCGAATTATCAAAAATTGAAAAAAATTTGAAATGAAAAAAACTTCGAAAATTGCAATCTGTTTGCGAAGACATCGATCAACTGGCGCATGTTGAAGTCCGCAATACAGAAATGCTCTCATTGTATTTGTAGAACAAGACGTTTGCTTTGTCTCGCTCTCATACGATTTATAAACTAGTTGAACAACAAATCCAAATAAACAGTTTGAAATCCAACAGGTAACTGAATGTTCAATTACAGAAGAGTTTTATAAGTGTACTAGCTGCGCCCCGCGGTTTCACCCGCGTAAGTCCCAATCCCGCGGGAACTCCGGGATAAAAAGTAGCCTATATGTTATTCTGGGTCTTCAGCTACCTACATACCAAATTTCATCGTAATCGGCTTTGTAGTTTTTGCGTGAAAGAGTAACAAACATCCATACATACAAACTTTCGCATTTATAATATTAATAGGATAGGATTGCATGCACACTATAAAGTTACTCGTATGGGTACCTTAATGCCATTGTGGAGTTTATTATTTCAACACAGACAATCTATAGCATTGGTTAGAGATATATGTATTTCGAGTAGCAAGAAGCATTTGATTGGATGTCCAAAAATACTGCTATCAAATTTTCACAGGCAAAAAGTAACTATTTTTACTATTGTATTGGATTATAGTGTTGTGTATATGTATAAATAAAAAAATGACAAAAATGTATTTGCGTTCCCAAGAGTTGCTGACGTTGTCGTTTAAACCATTTTTTTGTTAAAAGTTAAATAAAGTCACCGTGACATGTGGACGGTTTGCAAAATCTATAGATTCCATATTTTGCAATTTGGCTAGGGAACCCTAAAAACCGAAATAAAAAATATGTTTCCAGAACGACCATAATATGTTTTTCTCTTGCACATATTCAGGAAACAGCATGGAGCGTTACTGCTTCTAATATCTGTTGTTCTAGTCTAACATTAGTCTAAATGTCTTGGGGTTCTTTTATAATCAACCTAATGATTAACAGGCAAACAAAACTTGATTTTTTTTTTGTTGCCAGTGCCATAAAAAAAAGTATCTTCACGCCCATATCCCCGAAGAGGTAGGCAGAGGCACAACCAGGGAACCCACGACTAGCCGAAGACACTAAGTCCCACAATGTGATAGGTGGCAAGCCTATCGTCAACCGGTCACACATCCAATCCCGAGCAACATTTTTTTTTATTAGAAAATTGGAAAAACCAAATATCCTTTTTGTTACCCGACCCGGGATTCGAACCCGGGACCTCAAGTCAAGTCCGACGCCAGACCACTAGTCGTTTCGTAGACTCTAAACACCTAGGGATAATATGTGTAATTAGTTACTTTATCAACAATACAGACACATAAACTTTATTTCCTTAATTATTCGTAATTCAGTCTCTATCATAGTCGTAGATAAAGTCGTGTACTTGTTGTAAGTACATACATTCTATCTACGACTATGAAAGAGAGTGAAGTTGTTGTTGATGCATATTGTTTTTTTTTATAAAAAATATAGGTTAATAAACATATTAACCTATATTTTTGTATAAAAAACAATACACATGTGAGTAAATGATATGGAAAAATAAAGTACGCTTAAGTACATTTTGTTTTCCAGTAAGGGTAAACTAATCTTGTTAGTTGCACAATTCTTCCAACTTATTCACGAATAATATCTCCTCTTTTTCTTAATATACAACACGGTGCAATTTCAATTGCCATACGTTATTTTAAATACCATTTTCGTTTAGAAACCTTTGGCAGAACGATCATTTTAATATTCTCTCGAACGTCGAAATTACAATTTTCTCAAAGACTGCTTTAAATAGAATTTGTAATACCTTTCTTTTAATTTAGGAAAATCTTCTGAAAGCCTGCACGAATAAAAGTTGATAAATCTGATCTCGAAAGAGCGGTACAGTTGTTTCGGCAATCAGGTCGCATTCGCACTAGCGCAAACATATATTATTATATTGAGACATACCTTGACGATCGCAGTTAAAACCATTTATGTGTTTTATGTTAAAAAAGGTTGTAGGATTAAAATTAATATTCAAAATCGTTTATAATCAATTATGACGATTACATATATATGACGAAATATGAAACGTTTTTAATACTGAAACGTATAGGCAAATTTAATTTGCGTACATATATTTAACATTTGCATACTACAAACTGGCAGCATATGCACAATAAGCTTAAATATTCTTGTGCAACATTTTGTGTACACATATAATAGTTTTTTTATACGTTTTGATAAAGGTTACATAATATTTAGCTTTATATCAAAAGAAAATTGTAAACACGCATACGAAGCTTTCGTTGGTGGAGACAACCGCCGCATATAAACATTCAAACATAAGAGGGTCGGATCAATCATTCGTGCATTAATTCAGCTGCGTTCTTGACTTCGAATCTTAAAGCTTTACCAGTTCTTTATTAAATTTGATAGCACCAGAACTGAATGCATAGCAAAGCACTCTGTAAAAAATAAGAGGTCATTCTTGTCTTGTCAAGCTTGTGGATTATTAGCAAAATTAACAAACATCATCCTTATTTCTGCCAAATGATTACTCTTATTTTTATCAACTAACTTCTAAACGTAACGTAAAAACTTCACGGTTTTAATTACAATAAAATGCATAAAATTAGATTTTCTGCTAGTAAGGAATAAAAGTGCATAATGTGGTCAACTAATACGGACAAATCGTCGTAAATCACTATTACCTATATTGTTTTTTGACCGTGTATACGTGAGACCTCGACCACTTTATACGTGCGTAATATGCTCAGTAGTGCGTATATGGACCGTCTGACTTTAATGGAGCGGAACTCAACCCAAACAAATTATGTTTGGCTAACTCGTTGAGGTAAAACACTTGTTGTTCATAATTTTAAAAACATTACAACACTTACTATATACAATATCGTGAACTGCAAGATTAACCATGATATTAGACTAGGGTTACCAACTTTACGAATATTTTTACAAGACTGTTAGTAAAAAAATATTTTCCGCTTCGACCCGTGCACCTGTTGTTATCAGTACTCAAATAATTTATATTACAGGAGCACTAGTGCAATTAGTCAAGACTTAGTAATATAAACAGAAAACTAGTCTCTAAGATTAGCACCATAGCCTAGTTTAGACAGTTAAAGCATGAGGCAACAGTATGTTTTTTTAACATCAGGAAATCTGTGTTATATTTTTCGTTTCCATGTTTTTATGAAGTTTAAAAACGAGATGTGTATTTTAATTTCGTAATTAATATTAAAATATTGAAATGAAAACTATATAACAATGGAAACAGTTTTTGTTTTTCAATTCTGTTAATTTCATGCACATTTTATACATAGACTAATATTGATCAGGGTTTTACTATAAGGCCATCAATAGCGTGAGATGTTTAAGGATAGGCCATTGTACACCCGAGCTGACTTTAATCTAATCTCTGAAACGTCGTAAACAACTTCATCCTTACAAAAAAAAACAACGTTGAAAAGTGGAGGAGTAAGAGCTACACCAAAAAGCAACTTCGGTTAAATATTTGGGGAGGTTGAGAGGGTAAAAAATCGAGAGCGGAAAAAGCATTCACCTTTATTATTTCTACAAAAAAAGGATAAAACTACTTTAAAGTAAGTTTATTTTAACTCTTATCTACTTTTACAGGAATTTTAAATACTAATATTAAATAAAAATATTATTCAAATATTTTGAGAAAGTATATTCACGCCTATATCGCTGAAGTAGTTGAGTATAAGAGGGAGGCAGAGGCACAACCAGGACACCTACGACTAGCCGAAGACACTAATCCACCTATCACATTGTGTGGCTTATGCCCGACTTCACCAAGAGCCCCTACACTTTAACGTTACCTTTTAACGTTACTTAACGGGACTGTTTCAATATAAAGCAGTCCTCTAAAATATGTTAAAAGGTCCCCCAAAGTATAGGGGCTCTTGGTGAAATCGGGCGTTAGTCCCACAATAGGTGGAAAACCTGTCGCCAACCGGACTCATATCCAATCTCACGCAATTTTATTTTTATAACAAAATTGAAGATACAAATTTTCTATTTTTGTTACCCGACCCGGGAACCAAAACCGGTACTTAAAGAAGTCAAGTCCGACGCCGGGCGAAATCAAATAAATCTGCACTACAAAACACACATAGCTAAAGTTCTTATTTTGGAGGATGAGCAGGACGTTGATCAAAACCTAACGACATCTCACATCAAGGTCTTAGCAATTTTCTAACCCCCCTTGGGTTAGAAAATTACTAAGACTTTCTCACGTATTGAATGTACGTTTAAGAGGGCCTTTCCCGGCATCAAGGCGCTCGCGTTGAAAAGCTTGTTGTTTCATCCAGCGCAATGTAAGAAAAAGAAACTCAGCGAAAAAAGAGAGATAGCGCCTGAGAGCTCGGTTTGCATTCGGCATTTCGTAAATTTAAAAAAAGTGAAAACATGATAACGTTGAACGAAAAATAGTGTAAACAAATCTCATAAAACATGTACCAGGAAATACGTGTTTTTTTATAAATCCTTTAATGTTCGTGAAAAAAATATTTGTTATTTAGAATTTCTGTTACATTTGCAAGGTTTCTGTCACAATAGTTTTTTAGTTAAACTAATTATGAGTTCATTATAAACGGCCAAAGTGCAGGCAAAATTGGTAAAAAAGGCAGAGTTTCGGAGGTTTATAGTAAATTGGTTTCTCCAAATTCAGATTTTTTGTTACCATAGAAACATAGGTATAGTGCAAAAGATACCAATTAGTTCAAAAATTTCAAAGAATGATCTGTTACAAAGCTATAATCACGTACGAGCGTTTGTATGGAAAAGAAGTCGGGTTGGCCGCCTTTAAGGACATCAATTTAAAATTCCTTAGTTTTACTTATCAGAGATAAAGGGAAGGTATTTCTATTGAAGTAGCAAAAAAAGGTCATGTTGTCACTTCACTTGGAAGAAGCTGTAAGCAAGAATATGTCAATTAACTGTTACTTAGTGTCTTTAAACATAAAATCACTTATCTTGAGAAGCCCTAGTACAAAGCTTTTAACACGTAACGTACGACACTATATTAGCTCAAGCCCCCTCGTGTTCATCTTTTGCGCCATTTCTCATCGGTTGAAAAATAATTGTACAATACGAGCAAATATGAGACAGATAAAGACGTGAACATTGCCTGTGTAAATATTTATAATGCTATAAAACGTATCTTCACGCCCGTGACCCGGAATAAGGCAAAGGTGCAACCTGGCACCCACGACTAGTCGGATACTCTAATGCACGATTTCACTAAGAGCCCCTAAACTTTTGGGGGACCCTTTAACGTTACTTATAAAACAGCCCCCTAAAATACGTTCAAAGGTCCCCTAAAGTATAAGGGCTTTTGGTGAAACCGGGCATAAGTCCCAGGATGTGTTAGGTGGTAAAATCGGCACGCGATAAAACACATTTTCTTTTTGTTACCCGACCCGGTCATCTAACCCGAGACCAATTGAAGTTTAATAACCGGACCAGTATGCCTATTTGCTTACTTTTCACGTTAAAACTGCGGAAAGGATTTTTACCAAATTTGTTTAGTAGTAGCTTATAAGTCTGGACAAAGTTTAAGATATCTTTTACTCTGGCCTAATCATCCGTTATAATCACTCACTGCGAAGTAGCGGCCAACACCTAGTGTTATTATAAAATCTCCCAGCTCACTACAAAAATATATTCACCCGTATGTATTTCCCTCCTCATATACGATTTTTTTATAAAAAACTAGCTGTCCCGGCGAACTTCGTTTCACCCGTTCAGTATGGAAAATAATAAAGTAAGGTACCTGGGTCAAATATGGCCAGCCGATTAATAAGGCCACTACCTATTACTTTCCAAACTTTTGCAATCCTACATACAACGTATGCGTGAGCAAAAAGGACTATGCGTGCTGTAAAGACGGAACACTCGCCTTCCACCACATGTCCCTCGCCAGCCCGATAAGGACGCGAGACAGGAAAAGTCACATTGCACTACAAAATTATATTTGGTAAGTATTGGGTTTATATAGCCGTGTATTAATAATTACTGTTGTGTGTCTGTTGTATAATAATCTATGGTATCTCTGGTTCATGGGTTAATGAAATTTGAGTTGGTTTTTCTGTGGTATTTCATGGTAAGATTCAATTTAATAAAATCGACCTATGTGGTAAATATGGCCAACTAGTGGCCATATTTCCTTTACGAAAATTTGTTCAACATTTTTGTGATGACAATGTGATAATAAAATTTTGTTCATTATTTTGTTTTAGATCGTAGCACCGCGTTACACTAAAATAGGTTTGCAAGAAAATTCGAGTGCGGTAGATATGAAATTAGCCAGGAATATCAGCAGTACAGAATGGACAAATGAAATATATTCAGCTTCTAAGAATTGTAACATTCCTAGACGAACTTGAACACGTTGTTTGGTAAATATCAGAGAACGGACCTACCAGAGAAGATAAGGAAAAATTTGGTTGCGTGAAAGAAGATTAATTAAATTTTTATTTGGCATTTTAATTTGATTTTAAGTTTATGCCTATCAAAAACTTACCTAAATCATTGTAAATCCCTACAATGTTTAAAGTGACTATCCAAAAAGATAGTGTTTTTTTTTGTATTTTATATTTTTTAATTTTAATTAGGTAATAAAGCTTTTTAGTAAATTTGTTTATTTTATTTAAAAATAGAAATACTTTGTTTTATTGCGTACTGTTAATATGGCCAGCGTAGCGTATTTACATATACTATCGGAAATATGGCCAATTTCCCCTGTTCTAAAAATTTGTCTTTATCTTAAAATGCGTTGCAAATATCTCTTATTTTAGATGTAAAAATGTTAGTTAGATAGATTTTATGTCAAACGAGTTAGAAAATTATAGACATATGTCCTAGCTTGTATAAAAAAATTGTTATCAAACCTTAACGTGGCCATATTTGACCGTTGTACCTTATTTTAGATATGTATTTGGAAGTACTCGTAGTAATGAAATTAAAAAAAAAAACAAATGGACGTGTTCTGCAAAAATGACGCAACAACTAAGTAAAATATAACAATTATGTATTTCTTTTGTTGTTTGCAGAAGTAGATTTAAGGACAGCGCCTATTTGGACAGGCCGAGACGGAACGCATCGCAGCGCAGTAATCCATCTAGTTCGCTATCATACACTCTGTATGGAGCAACGTCCACTGTGTCGGGGTGCATTGCCGCGGATTTTTCCGCGAGACAGATTCCCCGATGAGGCCTACTGTGACCAAAAATCACGATATCACTATTCAGAATAGAGCACTTAATGACATTTTAACGCTAAAGTTTCGCATGACAACCACTAGAGGCGCTACTTTCCATACTTGACGATTTTAACGTCGAGTCGACTTTCTATTTTTTTAATCTACTCTTTGGCGCTGTGTAACAGAAATCCGCTGATGCGAATCGGCCCGGTCCGTCCCAGTGTGCTTTGCAATGCGATGCGCCCCGACCCGACACGCTCCGCCCTGTCAACAGTGGACGCTATCCCTTAATGTAAATAATGTATGATAAAGTGAATATGATTCGAACATACAATGAATGAATTGATAGTAAGTTTAATTTACAAATCAAAAATACTCATAGGTGCGATCTCGGTGCACATTTTTAATATATTGCACTGTCGTTTTCTGTATTTAGGTAGCATTAGAATAAGTATTTTATTAAAGCTCGGTTCCTATATTCAACGAACCGTAATCCGTTAGTATAACCATTGGTAGCTTGCCTAACAGTGACAAATCGTTTCTCATAGTCACATAAAAAGTTTAAAGTTAACAGTCGATAACGAATGTAGTTAGATGTTACACCACTCGTTCGAAAAACTACCATTCGTCAGCAAAACGACATGTTTTTTAATATAGGAACCGGGCACAAATCTCATGTAATTTCATTATCATATTAAAACTATTGTTATGATTTTCCTATTAATAAAATTAAAAGGAAATTTTGATTTTCTGTTTCATTATTTATCAAATTTAGTATTTTAATTTTCAAAAGTTGGAATTATTCTTCATGGCGATTTCTATAAGTTTACCGGTTTCTTCAATTATATTTTAATTATTTTCTTTTAGTCTGCCGGTTTCGCTATTGAGTCATCATCATCATTAAACTCTATTCATGTCACGTCTCATACATTCCAAATATGTGATAGTTTCGGAAAGTACAAGTGATTACCAGGTTGGTGTAGAGTATCGAGTGCCAGACCTCGTGATCCGTACAAACCTGTCTAGCTTCATTCACATTCATTATCCTTTTCATACAAACACGCCGCTTTCGGAGACTCTTAACACCACCCTCGGATAATATCCGATTGATCTGATCGTGGAATGTTAGCCTTGGTCTCTCCAGGTACCTACATCCATCCACATTCGCATTATAGGTAAAGTGATATTAATAAATTGTCTATAAGTGGTATTAATATGATGAACACATATTATATACATCACACAAGAAAACATAAATAGAATATGGAACAAATAGCGAGCTTATCTCTGAAATGGAATATGTTACAGTTACCCTTAGATAGATAAAAATTTTAAAAAGAAAAAATAAGAAGATGGCGGACTAACAAAATTTCTAATCAAGAAATTATAAACCGTTTAATATTTTTTATTATGATAACAGGTTACTTTTTAATTTTATGTAAAATGTTGCTGAAAACAATAATCACCTTTAGGATATCGAAGGGTCCTGTGTAAAAGGGCCAATGTGCATATTGACAACTTTTCAATAGAGGCTGACAAAGTTTCTATGTGAAATAATTTTTAAATGCTTCTGCTAATCATTGTGAAACTTTGCACTGTAACTATGACAGATGACCTCGTTATTTTAGATATATCGATTTATCTGTATATGTATTAGTTTTTTTAGCAATGTATATATGGGTCAATACGCTTTTCTGTTACGTTATTTAAACTGAAAAAAACTAGTATTAAGGCCAACGTCTCACTTTAGCATTTTTACTGGAAGCCAAGCCAATTTAAAGAGTAGTGTTTTTTTGTAATTAAAAATTAAATAGAATTATATACTTACTGCTGGGTACGTCAAAGCAAGAAATCTTGCTAATTGTTCCGAAGGTAAGGACACCACTTTCATTAACAAGAGGATTTTAATATATTTTATTAGATTTTAAACTGAGGTTACAGATTAATTTGATAACAACGTAACAAAGGAAAAGAAGTTCTCGAAAGTACAATAAGTAGAACCCAGGTGAGGAAGAAAATGGTAATGTTCTTTAAATACCTAGGGACATAAGCGTCAAAGAGGACGATGAAAAGGAAAAATTAAAAATTTCTGAAAAAATGTTAGGAAGCCGTTTTAGTAGATTGCGATATAGGGTCATATTTTTTATGTTATTGGAAGGCAAACACGCAGACGGATTTCCTAAAGGTAAGAAACTCACGCCGCCTAGAGACAATAAACCTGGTATTGGTGCGTTGCCAACCTAAGGTCGGGATGTTAGGCCTCGAGCAAAAGTAAGTTTACCGGCTACATTAGCCTCCGAACCGGAACACGACGCTACGTTATGGCGGCAGGAATAGGTAAGGCGGTGGTACCAATCTGGGCGAGTCGCTGCGAAACTCTACCACCTAGTTTTCACGGTTTTAGTGACGGTAAGCCTATGTTCGCCTTTTACGAGTGGCCTGGCAGGAAGGCAGATGGTCTATTCTGCAAAAGAGCCCGGACCAACACGAGGAAAACAAATAAGGCCTTACACGAACTGAAGCCTGGAATATTTATAACTGCTCCAATTTATTTAAAAGTTTCTCGATTGCATCAGCAAAACAGGAATCAGCAGTCTACGACAAGGAGTTTCAGGTATATTTAGATAACGTAAAATTTTATTTTTTTCGAAACAAAACTTTAAAATTATTAAAAAGAAATAAAAAATATGTTTTAATGAACACTGTAGATGAAAATGATAGCCAATATATTCATGTCACTTGTGTTTTCCACAATATGTTATGATGATGAACTAAGTACCTACAATTCAAAGAGCCCTGATGATGCTTATACCCATATAGCCAAACCGACAGGATAAAAGTACTTTCACGCCCATATCCCTGAAGAAGTAGGAACAACCAGGACACCCGCGACTAGCCGAAGACACTAAGTCCCACAATGTTATAGGTGGCAAGCCTATCGCCAACCGGGCACATTCCAATCCAATCCCGACCAACATTTTTTTTATTATAGAAAATTGGAAAAATCCAATTTTCTTTTTGTTAGCCGACCCGGCCATGCATTCAAGTCCAACACCCGGACCGCTAGATCACAGAGGCGATAGGATAAAAGATAATAAAATGGTGATAGGATAAAAGATAATAAAATGGTATTTTGAAAAGTACAAGTGATATTAAAAAAAAGTGTTATGAATGGAGTTCTACCAAACACCAACGATGAGAATTACACAAACAATAAATTTAATATGTTTAACATTAGCATTTAATTACGAAACAGACATTGAAAATGAAAATATTGGTTTGTTCAAAACAATGACAAATGCATTTTATTTGCCAAGATTCGATAAAAAGTAATTAAAAACAAAAAAAAATTAAATATTATAATAAAAAAAACTCAAATCCCTGTGTTGGTCTTGGCTTTCCACGAGCATAGCCTTACCGTCGTTAACACCGTGACATCTGACTAGGTAGTAAAGTTTCGCAGCGTCTTACCCGGATAAGTGCCACCGCCTTACCTATTCCTGCCGCCATAACGTCATGACGTATTCCAGTTTGGAGAGTAAGGTAGCCGGTAAACTTACCTTTGCTCGAGGCCTAACATCCTTTTGGTGTCTCTAGGCGGCGTGAATTTCTTGCCATCAGGAAATCCGTCTGCTTGCTTGCCTTCCATAATCATAAAAAATATGTTCAACATAAGCATTTAATTACGAAACAGACATTGAAAAGGAAAATTTTGGGTTGTTCAAAACAATGACAAATGCATTTCATTTGCCAAGATTAGATAAAAAGTAATTAAAACACTGTAAGGCTCGTTACATACATTCAGAATTTCTAAAAAAACGGAATTCCGTTTAAGGCCTCAAACTGGATATCAGCGATTTTCGAGGCGGCGGCGAGAGCGGCGCATTCTAACACATAAATTCATATTGAAGTTAAGTGGATGTCAGCGGAGCGGGGGCGGAGCGGGCAGCAGCGTTCGAGCGACGAGTGACAGTCACGCGATTTAGTTGACGTAGTGTTGTACCTCTTTGTATTTAGTATTTTAATTTAGGTACATCGCAGCATGTTACCAGGGGAAATAATTAGAGCAATTTCTGATAGATCACCCATTTGGAATATTAAACATGTTAATCACAAAAAGAATAGAATAATATTTGTAGTTGAGTTCTAAATCGAAATTTATAGTTGCTACAATATATATCTAATAGATAATCAAAAGTCTCCAAAATAATTCCTGTATAATCTTTAAAACTTGTCGGAGTAGGTATTGTCTCCGTTCATGATAATTATAAGAAAAGTCGCCTTTTTCTTTCCTTTGTATGTTATACGGAGGGACAACTTTTGCCCAAAATAAATCATACGAATCAAAAGCACTCGACTTCAAACGAGCGAGCGTTAGCGAGACTAACTAACAGGAATTGATTTTTATATTTAAGAATAAAAATGCAATTACCTTCAACCATTTATTTGCTAATGAAAATGAAGATGCTAAAAAATTATGAATGATGAAGATGCTAAAAAAATGTTACCATTTGCTAAAAAATTTTCAGCATCTTTACGCCCATATCTCCGTAGGGGTAGGCAGAGGTACAACCAGAGCACCCACGACTAGCCGAAGACACTAAGTCCCACAATGTGATAAGTGGCAAATAAGCTTTTAGAAAAATTACATAACAAATTTATATTTTAATGTAATGTCGTCTGAGTAGGTACACAAAATTTAATCATTTTCTTTGTTTTCTCTGGGATCCTATCGTCAGATTCGTGATTGGTAACAATAAATAACAATTATAAAGTACCTCGAAATACGTTCTTGTAAATAAAACAAAGAAAAAAAAGAAGAAATCGTTTAACATATCTTTATATATATAAATAACATGTCAAGTTGTTCGCTATGGACTCCTAAACTAGGTACTAAACCATCAAATTTCTATCAAATTTGTACACTGTTAGCAATTTGATCCAACGTGAAAGATCAAACATATAAACTCGCCCCTGTTTCGAAGACAGGTAAAAATACTAAATCGTAACCAACCGTAAAACATAAATAATCGTAAGTTTAACTTAAACTATCCTAAAATAAAATGAAAAAACAATGAACCCTCGACAAAGCCTACGTAGTATAGCTACAAACTATCTTGATTTCGTCAGCTTTTAAACAAAACAACATTGAATTCGGTCCATCCGGTCCAAAATTACGATACCACAGACAGACAGGGAATTAATGAAAATGTTGTTAACCTTTATCTTTTTACTGTTCTTGGACATTTGTAAAACTACACAGTTTAATTCAGTATATTTAAAGTATGACTAAGTTTTACCTTGTCCATATTAACTGCTATCTTTTTCACACTTGAAAGAAAGGCAAAACTAAAAAAAGGGTAAAAACTTTCTCTTAATGCGATAACTACCCGCGATGCATACATTTCAGTATCATCTCAGTTTCTAAAGTCGTTTGTAGATTTCTCAGATTTCGTATTTTTCATTTCCTACTAGAATCACTGCTTCCTACTCGTATTAAAAATAGTCCACAGTTAGCTCCGAGTCTTCAAACATCTTCAAGCCAATTTGATAAAGATCGGTTGACATGTTTAGTTCTGAAAACATATTTTTTTATAATAATGGAAGGCAAACAACCATACGGATTTCCTGACGATAAGAAATTCACGTTTCCTAGAGACACCAAAAGTTGTAATGGTGCGTTGCCAACCTGAGGCCGGGATATTAAGCTTCGAGCAAAGTAAGTTTACCGGCTACCTTATTCTCCGAACCGGAACACGTCAACGACATGCATTGGAGGTTATGGCGGCAGGAATAGGTAGAGCGGTGGTACCAATCTGGGCGAGTCGCTGTGAAACTCTACCACCTAGTAGGATGTCACGGTGTTGGTGACGGTAAGCCTATACTCGCCTTTTACAAGTTGGCAGGAAGGCAGATGGTCTATTTTACAAAGGAGCCCGGACCAAGACGGGGTATAAACAGATTGTTACATTTATAATCATAGCATAGGGATAGATTACATTCGATATCGCAGTATTTTATTCGTCACAAGATTCTTCTAGATATGAGTCGATATTAGATTATACTATTAGATAATTTCGCGGGAGTGATGTATTTGTGTTTGAAAATTTTAACAATATTGTATTGTAAGTATTCAAATACACTTACTTATGATTTTTATAAAATATAATAGTTATTACTAAATATACTAAGCACATAGTTAATATAATAGTAAATAAGAAACAAACCAATTTTATTTATCTGATAACAGCTACGATATTAAACAATATTTAAAGAATTGTATAACTAACAGAAATAATAAAAACTCAATCTCAGAAAGCTGAAAAATCCTAGTTTTATTAACAGTAATATGTTTGCTTTTAGAGATTATTGTTTTATTGTTTAAAATAAAAGCATCAATGTTGTCAAAATTAATTACTTCAATGTCATCGTTGTTATTTTTTAAGTCGTTTAAAAAATAAAGTGTTTTAGATTCAACAATACTTTCATATTAATAGTTTTTATTTTGATACTAATTTAGGGACACATAATTAAAATGAGCTACATCTACACAGGCTTCACCTTTTCGATGACAGCATGGGAAATTTAAAAACATAGTCTAAAAAAATGAAACAAAGTGCAAAGTTTTTATGATGTAACAATAAACAGACCCTTAGACTAAATAAAAGTGGCCAAGTGCAAGTCGGACTCGCCCATGGAGGATTCCGTAGGAGCTAGTATAATCTATACATAGTATAAAGTAAAGTCGCTTTCCGCGTCGGTATGTATCTATGCTTATATCATTAAAACTACGCAACGGATTTTGATGCGGTTTTTTTAAATAGGTAGAGTGATTCAAGAGGAGGGTTTATATGTATAATAACATGCTGCATATATTAGAGAACTACTGATAATTTCAAGATTTATAATGCGAATGATAAACATATTTTTTTGCGCTTGCATTGCAAACGCTGGCTGAACTCTACAAAACAGATCAAAATAATGTACTAAGTATTGTTAACCTTAAAAAGATCTACAAAAAAGTTTGGGATGGTATATGTTTATCTCTTAGGATAACTTACAATAAGCAATTTTTATCCTTTACTTTTTACGAAAAATAATGGCTTATTTAAGAATCGATTTAAAGCAATACAGCATTAATCCTTATCTAATTAAGTATCTTAAATAAATTTTACATTTAATATAGCACAATATAGCCCATTAAAGCATGTAAATTAAACGAATATTTTCGGAGATATTACAGGTTTAAAATATAGGGACATCGCGGTTGCAGCGGTACCAGCTGGCCGCGGTGCGTGCCTATGTCTATAAATAGCGCGACGAAGCACGCGCCTTTTTCATAGGACTTTGTAATTTGCCGCCGCGTCTGTCTCTCTGTCTGTTCGCGATTTACTCGAAAATTACTGAACGGATTTTCATTCGGTTTTCAACAATAGAATAGATAGAACAATTCTTGAAGAAGATTTTAGAGTATAGGAATTTTATGTTTTGTACAAACCAATGATATTACAATGATATTAGTTCAATATGTCGGCAAAAAATAAGTCGATGCGGAACTTTCCTCGAAAATGCTGCTAAAACCTTTTGCGTTTTAACAAAACGATGTATGGTGGGATTTTTCCTCTTCGATAGATCAAAAAAAAGTAAGCAGTGGTATATGTCTATCTTTACAGAATAACCCACAATAACCGTTTTTTGCGTTTACTTAAAACAGTAAAATGAAGGGTTACTTTAAAACATGTTTTTAACAATACAGTGTTAACCCTTAATCAAATAAATCTATTAGATACGTTATGCGTGTAATTTAGATCAAAATTGCCTTTTACACTATCAGAAAAAAAATTATAACTAATGTGTTATCAAAAAGTTAAAATCTCCGTGCGCGAAATTAAATAGCGATCGTTGAAGCGTAGCAAAGACATGCGCGCTTACTGCATCCATCCATACTGACATCCTGACATCCAGACATACTCACAAACTTTCGCATTTATAACATTAGTAGGATTTTTATTCTTGAATAACCGAAGCGAAGCGAGGGCGGTCAGCTAGTATTATATAAATCCTTGAAAACAAGATTTTGCAAGATTTTTTTACTCAAATTCACAAATGACAACCTCAGCAATATGTAAGCTAATACGGATGCCCAGTGAAATTTATTAGATAATATATGAATGTTTTTTGGAAGTTTACTTTATTATGCACGTCATATTTTTTTTTACTTTTATCTTTTTCTTCTTTCAGAACTCACAGGGCATACTTTTTACCACTTTGGAAGCATCTCTTGCGTAAACTACTCAGTTTAAAGAAAAATGATGATAGGAACCTTAAACATAATTTTTGAAGAACTATCCATTTCTCCGCCACACTTATGGACTTAGTGACAAACTTTATTCATTCTTAATTTTCTATTTTTGTGTAAAATGCTTAAAACGGCTCACAGAATAAATTTACTTATCTTATATAAGTTTTAATAGCATAGCTTTTACAGTTTCGGAAAAAAAAACTGCGACATACGGACGGACGGGCAGATAGACAGGACAAATTTATAAGGTTTACATTTTTGGGCCCGCTTGGGCCCCACGACTAGCCGAAGACACTAAGTCCCACAATGTGATAGGTGGCAAGCCTATCGCCATCCGGGCACATATCCAATCTAAAGCAACATTTTATTTTATTTTGAAAAATTGGAAAAACCAAATTTTCTTTTTGTTGCTCGACCCTGGATTCGAACCCTGGACATCATGCAGTCAAGTCCAACCCGAACCGCTAGACCACAGAGGCGAAAATAATTACTAATAGGTAATTTATGTTTTACAATATTTTGATATGGTGTTTCGCGAGATAGAAAGTGTGTGGTGGATGTTTCCTTTTCTTAAAAGCTTAGAAATTTTCTATATAGACTATAATTTAATCAAATACTTGAAAACGAAAAATAAAGAAGTGGGTATTTATCAAAAAATGTTGAAAGATCTGATTTTGCTACATTTTATCACCTACTAGCGGCTCGGTACGTGATTCAATGGATATCATGTACTTACGTAGTATTGTATTCTCTTTGATCATGTATATTTTGACCGCATGAATGACATAAGTCAACAAAAGAAAAAACAACTACAAAAGTTTCAAAATGACTTAGAAATACCTATTTACAAAATGATCCGCCATTTTTAGAAATCATTTCTTACAAAAATTGTGAAATACAAATGAAGAACTGCTCTACTAATTTTATGCAAACTTCACATAAACCAACTACTAAATAGTCCAAACAAAGCCTAAAAATTTAGTTTGGATGATTCCGTTCTTGAGTTTTTCCCGTTTTAGTCCGGGCTCCTTTGAAGAATAGACCATCTGCCTTCCAAGGCGAGCATAGGCTCACCGTCACTAACCCCGTGGTAGAGTTTCGCAGCGACTCGCCCGGATTGGTACCACCGCCTTACCTATTCCTGCCGCCATAACGTCATGACGTGTTCCGGTTCGGAGGGTAAGGTAGCCGGTAAACTTACTTTTGCTCGAGGCCTAACATCCCGATCTCTAGTTGGCAACGCACCATTACCACCTTTGGTGTCTCTAGGCGGCGTGAATTTTTTACCATCAGGAAATTCGTCTGCTTGTTTGCCTTCCTTTATCATAAAAAAACAACGAAAAGTGGCATTGATTTTTATATACATATTTGTGATCCAGTAGTCCCGTGTTGGCATTGTCTACATGAGACTTTGGATTCTATTCCCAATCGGGTAACTGAAAAACTGTTTTTCCAATTTTCTGATGAAAACAACTTCACTCAGTATTGCCTAAGTGCCCGCTTGGTGATAGGTTTGCCACATAATACATAAAAGGATTAAGTTGTACCTTCAGCTAATCGTGGGTGCTCTGATTGTACCTATGCCTATCTCTTCCTGGATGAAGGCATGAAAATACTTGTTGTTTCATACAGATTTATTATATTTTGTATACTACATTTTCCACGAAAATACTTCATTTAAATTGTGATATTTTTCGATGACATATTAATATTGTCAACATGAATATGATGAAATATTTTTCCAACGGGAAAATTTATCTTTTAAATTGCTGACACAGTTCAATATTTTTAGCAGTTTGTAATAAAATTGGAATTCCAATATGAAATATGACCTAGGCAAACTTTTCGTTTGTTATAAATACTACATATGGGTACAAAAAAGTGATCTATGAGTCATTTCTATGGAGGTGAAATAAAGACAGAAAGTAAAGTAAAGTATCTTCACGCTCATATCCCCGAAGGGGTAGGCAGAGGCACAACCAAGGCACCCACGGCTAGCCCAAGACGCAAAGTCCCACAATGTAATAGGTGGCAAGCCTAACGCCAACTGTGCACATATTCAATCGCGAGCAATATTTTTTATTATTGGAAAAACTCTATAACCTAGTCAGATGTCATGGTGTAAGTGACAGTAAGCCTATGCTCGCCTTTTACGAGCTGCTTGGCAGGAAAGCAGATTGTCTATTCTGCACAGGAGCCCGGACCAACATGGTTAAACAACTAAAAGGAATTCAATGTAATTTGATATGCATATGACCGCCTCGTTGGTCGAGTGGCCAGCGTATATGATTCACTACACTCAAGACTCGGGATCGATTCCCGACGGGGGTAGGCATTTGTGTGATGAACATTTAGATGCCTGCATTTCAGGGTCTGGGTGTTTATTAAATTTATTCTGGTTATCTATTTAAGTATTTTTATGTATTAGTATCTTTGACTAAACACCCATAAGACAAGCATATAATTTTCTTACTTTGGGGCTAGATTCAATTTGTGTAACTGGTACAGAGACATTTATATAGTTATAGACTAGAAGCAAGTTAAAACATAGTCTTACTTTTTGAAAAATAGCCCATCAAAATCAGTAGATACGTTATCCGAGTAACAGCGTAACAAATACGAAAAAAAAATGGAATAGATAAGTCACTTTTCTTGAAT
>NJDD01000477.1:74405-90469 GCA_002245505.1 Calephelis nemesis
AGTTATAGACTAGAAGCAAGTTGAAACATAGTCTTACTTTTTGAAAAATAGCCCATCAAAATCAGTAGATACGTTATCCGAGTAACAGCGTAACAAATACAAAAAAAAATTGAATAGATAAGTCACTTTTCTTGAATTGGTTAAAAAGTAAACATAAAAAGTTTTTTTCAGTTTACACTGTTCATACCATGCATTTACCTGGTGATAACACTCACTACATTGAAGGAAAAGCCGTTATATTTGGATGCCTGATGGTGAGGGTAAACCACATCTTGTGGACTTACGAGCTATACCTGACGAAGCTGACACAAACAGTGGTAGCATCCAATATTGGCTTTATACGAGGGTATACAAAACTAAACAAGATAAACAAAAATAACTTAATTATTTTATTGCAGTAGTTAGTGAGATAGTAGAATGAGCTGAGATGAGCTTAAATAAGAAGTAAAGCTGGAAACATATTATCGGACACGGCTTACTGACGCGGCTTATAGCTGCGACTGACAAACGTGTGCATATCGTCCGTGGACATTTTTGGATTCAAAACCTGGTGAAGTTGTAAAAACCGCGTAGCTAGCAACACATTAGTCATTTTCCAAAAAAAATAGGACGTTTTTGGTTGGCAAAACAGCAAGCTAAGCTTTCGGATGTCCAAAAGCTCAAGGTACCTGTCTATATTTTGTGCTCAAGGTCACGTCCGATAATTTGCAAGGCTCAGTGTACTTTTATTATCTAGATACTTGTAATCACCGTAATAAATAAATACCGTCAGCCGCGCCCGTCAATGCATTTACAGCTTTAGGATGTTACTGCATTACCTAAGGCGCTGATATGACTGGTTATGACGTTTTATGGCTATTTTAAATATTTGAAAACCTTATTTAAGGATTTCAATTTCTATGTTTTTAGTAATGCAACCACATAGCTAGGTGGTTCTGTGCACCAAAATCACCAATCACAGTCAGTCCTTCGCAAACTGATTAGTTTTAAATTGAACTAGCAAGAGTTTCACTTACGTTATCTGCTATTTAAATTGAACAGCATCAGCATAACCTTAACTAGTTGCAGTAAAGGGAAATCCTGCTGGTTTCTATGATATTGATTAATAATATACATCAATTAATCCATACCGTTAACTTGTTAACTCGAATATAGCGGTTATGTTGTAGCTGATGTACTGTCGATATGCAGTAATAGCACCCGAGTATTTCGCCTGGTGCAACATACGCGCCTAGTATGCAGAATTCGTCTGCCTCGCTTATTGTAAGCGTTTCACGCGAGATACGCAACACGCTATCTGGACGTTTTGTTGATCTTATATTTCTACGCGCGTAGACCTACGGACGCAAAATGTCCTTTGTGGACAGGCTCTTATCTAGTAACATCACTAGTAGAAAAGTAATTTCATATTTTTGAATGAACACATTTTTACAGACAAAACCCTGCAACACCTGATTTCCTCATCTCTGGCAATGTTAGTTCATTAACAAATTCACATTACCATGGAAACCGACTTACCAAGCTTCTTGCACATAATGGTGATGCTTACTGGATAAAGTTGGTAACATCTGCATATTAATATATCTACGACGTTAACGTCATTGTGGTAGATTGTTCGGAAATATCAAATTCCTTATATACTGTCTCAATTCTAAAAGTACCTAATGTTGGTGTACAAATTGCGATTTTTTTAAACTGGCTATTGGATGCTAGTGGTGGAAGTCTGGACAAAGTTCACTTAATAGGACATTGCTTGGGAGTTCATGTTATAGAGCATGCTGGTAGAATTGTCCTGGGACAGACAAAACGTGTTACAGGTATTTTTTTATCTTATGAATTTTAAGGCCATAGAGTTTTTCTTAAAGCTCAGATAAGTGCAAACCTACTCTTCTTTTATCATTCTGCCGTCTTATCTGCTGGATATGCCCACTAATAAAGCTGTAACCTGATTGGGTCGGCAAAAAAATTAAATAGTTGCTTACTCGTGACAATGTCAGCATAGATGATTCAAAATTTCATCCTTTATTACCGTATTTTGGTTGTTGTTTTTTTTTAAAAAAACGTAGCCTATGATTGAATTTTGGTCATGTCAGTTTATCAAATTTTATTAAAATCAGCGGTTTTCTGTATTTTTTGCTTCTACTTTCCCATAAAATTAATATGGAAATAGATACACTATATTTGATATTTCAGGATTGGACCCTGCAGGTCCAATAAGGATTCGAAATAAATCCGCCTTGAACAATGCATCAGGGATGTATGTAGAAGCAATCCACACAGATAGTGGGTTCCTCGCCATAAAGGACCCTATAGCCCACGCTGACTTTTATCCAAATGGTGGCAAGAATCAGCCTGGATGTATTCTCAGCACCTGCTTCCATCTGCGAGCTGCTTTACTGTTTGCAACCACCATCAGAAATGACCATTTTGTAGGTCGCCGTTGCGATAATTTTCGACAAGCTTTGAATAATCGGTGTCCGGGTGATGTCATGAATATGGGAAACAGCGATCTTTCAAATTGTGGGTATGTTTAATTATTTAATTTGCTATAAAAATGCAAAACATAAATAATTATACACATAGCAGTTGCCTTTCTACGTGCTCTGTCTATCACGCAAGGGGTTTAGCGTGAATGTAAATATGTATGTACGTAAAATACTTGTTATTTATCATCAAGTATTACAACATTTTTTTTATTATATATAACGACAAATAATTATTAAACAAATTGACAATACTTTTTATTATCAAGTAAACTACGAAACATAATAAAATTTATAAATTTATTTTAACATACATGTAGTATTATAGACTTATTTCAAGTGGATAGTGTAGCGATAGTAAGAGTGTCCTAATTTATGACATTAAATAACTGATCACATATGGCTACATATTTCACACACTTCAATTTCCATTAATACGTTGTCTAAGTATACAAGAAATGAGTATTTCCTTTAGATTCTATAATCTGATCCTGATTTGGCAACGGGATCACCTCGAAAATACGCTTTTCAAAGTAAAATTGGCTTACTGAGTCGATAAACATACAAACATATAGGAGTTGAACGTAATCTCTTCCTTTTATCGTAGTTGGTTAACTACAAAAATATTAAAACCTACATCATAATCATCATCAGCCGGAGGACATCCACTGCTGGCCTCCCCCAATGAGCGCCTCAAGTCACGGTCACCAGCAGCTTTGTATCCAGTGACTACCCGCTACATTGACCAGGTCATCAGTCCAAACCTACACCTAATAGTGTATAATTAGTGTTAAAACCTACACATGATGTAAATTAGAACATTATCTTTATTACAAAAAATAATTAACACAGACACATCACAGAAGTATGTGATAAGGAAACATATTAAGCACTCTCCTGATGTTAACATACTACTGAGACCTATAGACACCATTGACGTTATAGGTAATGACTGTCCTTTGGCCAGATAGTTAGGCTTACAGTACAAGTCTACTGGCTGCCTTATAGTTGCTGGAAAATGACAGTATCATTATGAACACAGTGACAGGTCAGACGATGAATCCCTACTTGGAAAAGATGCAGCACGGCATCAAAATTAGTCCATCACAAAAGAAGTAAGATCAAAGATGGCATGATAGGGATTTCCTGCATAAAT
This sequence comes from Calephelis nemesis, assembly GCA_002245505.1. NCBI lineage: Eukaryota > Metazoa > Arthropoda > Insecta > Lepidoptera > Riodinidae > Calephelis > Calephelis nemesis. Next base: position 78,045 of record NJDD01000477.1, read on the forward strand.
TCGATGTACTCATTGGTCGAGTGGCTAGAGTACACGCCTAACAACACTGACCATCCGTGAGGCTCGGGTTCGATTCCCGACTTGGGCAGGCATTTGTGTTATTCTATTGAATCAGGCGTTACTTTGCGGAAATCCATTGTAACTGATGTAAAATAAGGCTTTATTTTGCTAATTCCGCGTAAGCAGTGTAACTGTTGTGGCAAATAATCCTCCAAACGACAAGAATGTGACCTAGCTGTCGTTCCCATCACCCACCTCCGCGACCAGAACACGAATATAGGCAGAGCTCGGGAAACAATATAAATTGTCACGTTCTTCACATGTGACAACCCTACCTAAAGTTCCCACCTCCCACCACCGCGACCAGATCACAAATAGAGTCCGAACACAAGAAACGAAAACACTTGTCACGTCCTTCGCCAACTTTGTCGTAGAACTCACCACAGAGAACACCAAATCGCACTAGACGTACGTTTCGCCTCGACACCGAGGCATCCTCAGGAAATCGACCGTACCGTACAAACGACGACACACGAAACTCGTCTACTCGTAAAACTCGTCTAACAAAAAATCCACAAACACAAATCTAATAAATACATTAAACATAGGGCAATTAAGGATTTTCATTTTGTTTTCTATACAGTTTGCTATTGTTTAGCGGCAGAATGACACAGTCATATTCTGAGTATACCCACTAATGCCCGGTTCCTAAAATCAACGAATTGTAATCCGTCATCAAAACCTTTCGCAGTTTCGTTACCAATATTTTAAAAAAATGTTTAGAATCAACAGTCGGAAACGAGCAACCGTTGCTAGTAATCTTACTAAGCGTACAAAATATTACCATCCGTAATCAAAACGACTCGTTTCTTGAATATAGGAACCGGGCATAAATGAGTTCATCATTACTGGTGAAATTCAGATTTTAATGGCTGTAACTTTCTTTCTCACAATTTATGTATTTTAAAAAAAACTAAGGTATAAAGTCAAGTAAAGTCTAAGTTCTTATTAAGTATTAAGTTCTTAAGCTCTAACTAATATAATTAAAGTCTAAGTTCTTCATAAAGTCTAGTTTCGAGTCGCTATGTCTTTCATTTTCGAGTCATTTGTAATTCAAAGACTGTGTAAATCGATTCAAAGCTTGGTTCCATCGAGGCATGGACCAGTAGAGCAATTAGTCAATGGTTTTCGTTGGAATCAAAATCGATAATTAGTGTAATCTGTCACGTAGGAAACGTGCATGAAACGATGTCTATAACTTAGAGCTTAACGATTAATGGTTGTCGACTTGGTTTTGAGGCTCCGGGTAATATTATTTAATGTACCTCATCATTTAGTATTAAATTAGAACAGACAAACTATTTGATGATGATGATGATGAAAACCTCTGCGTGGGAGGATGGCCACCCAACCATATCTTAACAGCTGAATGACACCCTAGTATAACTCAAGAACCACTTGTCAGATCTTAACAAAATTAAAATAAACCAATCAAAACACTCCATATTTAAATGCATCAAATTCAAAATTCGAATTGTTATAACAAAATTATGTGATAAGGAAACATATCGAGCACATAGCTGTCCTGATGTTAACATACTACCGAAGCCTATACTCGCCATATTGTGGGTAATCACTGTCCTTTGGCCAGATAGGCTTACTGTACAAGTCTACTGGCTGCCTTATAGTTGTTGGAAAATGACAGTATCATTATGAACCCAGTAACATGTCAGACGGCGAATCCCTACGTGGAGCAGTTACAGAATAGCACTCTACAACCAGTGGTGTTATTGGAAATGACCAATTTGACTTTTCCTCGTCCCTTACATGACGTCAGGTAGGAATGCAGATGCTTCATTCTACATAAGAAGATACGACTGTAATCGACAGACATAAATAAACAATAGGCTGCTATAGGATTTGCTATTAGAGAAAAACAGGAAAATAATCTCTCCACATCCCTATAAAAATGAATCCCCATTTGAGGTGGTCGTCACATCACTCCTAAACGGATACACAAACATTCCTATTTTTTTTTTATTGTGTTAGTTATTGTCAAGGGATAAATTTGATGGAAAGAAAAACAATTGCCTCTGTGGTCTAGCGGTTCAGTTGTTGGACTGGACTGCTTGAGGTCCCGGGTTCGAATCCCGGGTCGGGCAACAAAAAGAAAATTAGATTTTCCTAATTTCCTAATAAAAAAAAAACGTTGCTCGAGATTGGATATGTGCCCGGTTGGTGATAGGCTTGTCACCTATCACATTGTGGGACTTAGCGTCTTCGACTAGTCGTGGGTGCCCTGGTTGTGCTTCTGCCTACCTCTTCGGGGATATGGGCGTGAAGATACTTTTTTTAAGAAAAGCAAAAAAAATTTTGGGAAAAATCTTAGTTTTATCTACACAAACTGTTGGTAGATGTTAATGACAAGCGATAAATAAATATCCCGGGACAAGTTACACAAATTTCATCTTACCCCAAAGTAAACAAATTATTTGCTTGTGTTAAGGGTTTTAGTCAACGATAGCAATACATAGAAATACTTAAATAGATAGTAGGATAAATTTAATAAACACCTTGCACCAGCAAATCTAACCAGACCCTCGCGTTAAATCGGTAAATAAATATTAATAATTTTATATTATAACTCGACCAACGAGGTGGTATGACGATATGACATTCGCTGGGTGAGCTTGGGCAAAATGTTATTTATGATCTCCTTTCTTTTCAGGTCAGGAGTTAATGGGTTATCTACGGATAGTGTGTATATTTTCCCTTTCATATAACTAATACCGAAGATTTTCTTTTATATAAGTATCTAATTGTATTTTTTTTTAAACTGTACAAGAGTGAATTCTGTGCATTAACGACATTTTAAAAAAGAAGGCGAAGGGACCAAAGAGGGGCAGCAGAACTCATTTTTAACACTTAGAATTTTCATTTGTCTGTATCATGACCGAATCTACTGAACCGATTTTATTGAAATTTGGCTGGTAATAGATACTTTATATTCCGAGAAAGACTCCATTTTATCCCGTTTATTAAAAATGTTGAAAGTTTAAAAGTCAAAAAGTTTGAGAAAAGAAAAAAAAAGATTTTTTATAGTATGTACTACATAAGTTGTCCCATATTTTTTCCAAGTCATAAGTTGCGTAGTTTCGTAATTACAGACATAACAACACTCAGTATAAAGTGACCATATAACTTCAAATCTGGTTAGAAAAAAAAAACATTTAAACATATAGTTTTTCTTTTATAGTTATCCTCACGCCAAGTCCTCCTTGTAGAGTAGGGATAACGTATCGAGTTCTAAGTAAACGAAGTTCGCCGGGTTGGTTAGTTGTAAATATTATTAAGATTTCCAGTTTAGGATTGTGTGATGAACATTTAGGTGTCTGCATTTCCGGATCTGGGTGTCTATTACATTTATTCTGGCATCTATTTAAGTATTTCTATGTGTTAGTAGTATCGTTGACACCTATAACACAAGCTTACAATTTGCATACTTTGGGGTTAGATTCAAATTTGTGTAACTTTTGGAGGGGTATTTCTAATTTTTTTTAATGTTTGTTTATTATTATCAATCTAGTTATAATGACATTCTTAATTTAAATAACTTAACTTTAATAATGACATATAAACCAATAAATTTAATTTTTATTAATTATTATTCTAGGTGGTAGAGTTTCGCAGCGACTCGCCCGGTTTGGTACCACCGCCTTACCTATTCCTGCCGCCATAACGTCATGACGTGTTCCGGTCCGGAGGGTAAGGTAGCCGGTTAACTTACTTTTGCTCGAGGTCTAACATCCTGACCTCAGGTTGGCAACGCACCATTACCATCTTAGGTGTCTCTAGGCGGCGTGAATTTCTTACCATCAGGAAATCCGTCTTCTTGTTTGCCTTCCTATAACATAAAAAAAACAACTATTAGGAAAATATTCATGACATTTTCCAATGTTTTCTTATCTCAGGGCTGCCTTCACTTTAGGGTGTAAATTTAATAATGAGTCCAACTGTCAAATATTACGTAATTTAACTAAAGTTAGAAGTTAACACAGAGTTTAATACTTATAATTTTATTGTTAGTTTAAGACTTGGCACTGACTTCAAACCTATTAGTAAATAACACATATAAATAATATATAGTATATAATTAATATTAAATATTTAATAATTTTTAACTTTTAGTTTTGAAGTCGCTTTTATCGTAGCTAATAATAATTTAAAACAAAACATGTCCAAAATATGAAAAAAGTTCAAAGAATATTTTTTAAGGTATTATGTATTTTGATCCCTTTTTTGCCTTCCTGCCAGGCAGCCCGTAATAAACGAGCATAGGCTTATTGTCACTAACACCGTGACATCTGACTAGGTGGTATAGTTTCGCAGCGACTCGTCCGGTACCAATCCACTGCCGCCATAACATTAGCGCTTGCCGTTCACGTTTTCAGATTCGGGGGATAAGGTAGCAGGTAAACGAGGCCTAACACACCGGCCTCAGGTTGGTAACGCACCACTACCACCATTGGTGTCTCTAGGTGGTGTGAATTTATTATCATCAAGAAACCCGTCTGCTTGTTTGCATTCCAATATCACAAAAAAACCTAAAACCACTTTCAAAAATCAAATAATAAAACATTTAAATAAAAATAATTAAATTACACACTTAAATACTTAAATATATACAAGAATAAATTTAATAAACACCCAGACCCGGAAATGCAGACATCTAAATGTTCATCACACAAATGCCTGCCGCCGTCGGGAATCGAACCCGAGCCTCGCGGTTGGTCGGCGTAGTTAGGCGTGTACGCTAGCCACTCGACCACCAAGACTAAAACCCTTAATGCGATTCTATAGAATACAAATATTTATACTTACTTTTACTTAATAACGCGTTTTAATTTGTAAACCACATAATGTCTTCACATTGTGTGTTTCTTTGTTTGGTTTTGTGTATATTAATTTATTTTTGTGTTTAGGTAACATTTATTAGTATTTTCGTATTGTTTACCAGATAACAAATGAAATAGGTATTAGTCAAAGCGTCCATCTGAAATATGGAAATATGATAAAGTGAATGTGGAATGACACATACACACTTAATACAATTGTATAATTAATAATACAGATTGTGATGTTTAAATGTATTTTTCTACCGAGGAAATCTGTTATTGGCAATACTTATTGTAATTTCATACTGTTTAATGTATAGTTTTAATATGCTGTTGATTTCCTGAATAAAAAAGTTAAGAGAAGTCATCTTTTTGTTAGCGAAGACTTTGAAATCCTATTTTAATATTATAAATGCGTAAGTCTGTATGTTTGTTTATTTGTTTGTTACTCCTTCACGCAATAACTGCTGAACCTATTTTCATGAACTTTGGGACACACAGAGGGTATCTTAGATTAACAAATAGGATAGTTTTTATCCCGAAAAAGTTCCTGTGGGACCATTTACTACGCGGGCAACGCCGCGGGTAATAGCTAGTTATGTATAAAGGAATAAAGTGTACTTAAACACTTGTAAATTGATTTAATTGCTCCATTGGATAGTTTTTACCATATCTTTTTAGATATAAAAATCAATTGCTCTTTGTTAACCTTGCTCGAGAACAGCTGGACTGATTGGGCTAATTTTGGTTTTGAATTATTTGTGAAAAACGAGGAAAGGTTAAAAAGATAATAAAAAAGGTTGAACTGCTAGGAAACAAGTAAGAACAACATTTTAAGTTTCGTTTCAACATACAAAAATAACGGATGAAATGAAATTCGTCGGGACAGCTGGTTGACTAATAATTTATTATTTTGAACAAGTTTACGACGAATAATATTACATCTAATACCTCCTCAGTAATCTTAGAAGTATATAAATTTTTGACAGCTTAGTGTTTAATAGAACCAAAAAAAAACAAGAATGTGGAAATGGCTCTTCGCGTTTTAAATGCTCCATCTTTCTGGAAATGGAACGTCACATTCTTATTCTTAAAAATATGTGAATAAATTATCTGGGGCACGGCAGTGCCCCCGCCTAGACGATCATTTTTTATTTTCTTATTATTGTAATTGGAAACTTTTATTTATAAAAAAGTTTAGAAGTATCGTCACGCCCATATCCCCGAAGGGGTAGATAGAGGTACAACCAGCGCACCCACGACTATCCGTAGACACTAAGTCCCACAATGTGGTATTTTTTTATTTTATTATTTTTTAGCCAATAATTAAAAAATGGAAAAGCCACATTTTGTTTTTGTCGTCCGACCCGACTTAATTCAAACCCGCGACCTCATTAAGCCAGGTCCAACACTAGGACCGGTAGACCACATAGGCGATCTTTTATATTTTTACTTTTATTTATCGCTTTCAAAAAGTATATCAAATAATATGATTCTTATAATTATAAAAAAATATATTTATAGAATACTTCTAAGTATGATCAATCAAATTATATCGGTATTACATCCATCAAAAAGATTAGTGCTTAGCTTATTGGATCAAAAATCATTTTTCATGATTTGTTACTTAGATAAACATAAAAGTCAAGATATAATTGTCAATTTAGTCTCTTTTGTTCACTTTTGAGTTTTTTGTGATAAGACAGTAATGATGGTAATATAATTACTTTCCTCTTCAGTGATTTGGATGTGAATACTCTTACTTATACAAATAGATAAAATAACTGCTTTTTCCCCGTGTTGGTCCGGGCTTCTTTGCAGAATAGACCCTCTGCCTTCCTGCCAGGTAGCTCGTAAAAGGCGAGCATAGGCTTCATCACTAACACCGTCATATCTGACTAGGTGGTAGAGTTGACTCGCCCGGATTGGTACCATTGGTATCATAATAATGCGGCTTGTTCCGGCTAATCTTTGAAACGACTGGATCGATGTTGACGAATGACGAATTTCACTGGCAGGTAACTAATGTATTAAGGAGTAACTTAGGCTACCTTTATTTTACGGGAAATCTGTAATAGCTAAATAAAAAAAAAACTTCTTGTTGTATTGCTTGCGGACAGAGTCGCGGGCACAGCTAGTATGATTATAAATTGGTGACGTTTTGATTCTGATGAAAGGCTTGTGGTCACAAAATAATAAATTCTTGTAACAATGCTAAAATATGGAGACATTATTTAGACAAACAATAGTTTGACATTAGGTCAGGTACTCTACTGTACCACGCTGAAAAAGAGGAAAATCAAACCATTATTCTGCTAATTCCGCGTAAGCAGCGTAACTGTTGTGGCAAGAAGTCCTCTAAATGACACAGAATGTGACAAGCCTTACTAACGTTCCCACCACCTATTACTGGTACCAGACCTCGAATAAAGTAAGAGTTCGGGAAACAATATAAATTGTCTAGTCCTTTTGCATGTGACAACCCTACCTAAAGTTCCCAACACCCACCTCCGCGACCAGATCACGAATAGAGTTGGAACTCGGGAAATAAAACTACTTGTCACGTCCTTCGCCAGATTTGTCGAAGAACTTTTTACAAAGAACATGAAATCACACTCCTTCGCATGTGACAACCCTAAAGCTTCCACCTCCCACCTCCGTGATCAGATCACAAATATAATTAGAACTCGGGAAATAAAATTACTAGTCACGTACTTCGCCAGATTTGTCGAAGAACTTAAACAGAGAACATCAAATCACACTCGACGTATGTTTGGCGTCGACACTGAGACAGCTTCAGGAAATCGACCGTACCGTACAAACGACGACACACGAATGACTTGCCGCCGCCTCGATTGCGCTCGACACCGAGACAGCTTCAGGAAATCGACCGTACCGTACAAACGACGACACACGAATGACTTGCCGCCGCCTCGATTGGGCTCTTATGTAGATTCGTAATCGCATTACGATTCGATTGTGGAATTCTGTGTGACTCGATTGCTGATTAAATATCGTAATTATAATGGGGAACTCGATATATTTATTTTTTCATTCAACAATGTTCTGGACACATTATTGTGTTTTATGATTACTGTTTCTTAAAGCGTGTCGCAAGTATTTAAATCAGTCAAGGAAACATCAGCCTCTGAAGCAAGACTCCTCACATACCCATAACGATAATAGTTCTCAAAATATTCATTGTCCTCGTAGTTTTCATCCAGGAGTTACAAATCTTACAGATGTCCAGTTTCCCGAAGGTGAAAAGGCAGTTTTAAAAAGGTTTAAAGTGTAATCGAGTTCCAAAACTGACTCTGAAGGCTTGATTTACAAATTTCACCTAGAAAATCGGTAGTAATGACAAAACATTTAAAAATGTGGAAATTTTATTCTCTGTGCTCTCATTTCAGAAACTGAAGGTTAAATAACGTTTCACAAGATAGCAGTTAAGATTTGATTTCGACTAAACAGATTACAGTTCTCGCAAAACTTAGCTACAATCGAGTACCAGTTCAAATACATGTTTTCAGTGTGTTTGTTGTTATAGTTTAGTATATTAATTATGTAACCATCATAGTGTGTCACAAGACAATCATGCATGTGAAAATAAGTAAGAAAATCATTTTATATCTGTTGGAAAAAATATAAACATTACCACCTGTTAAATATTATTTAATAAGAGAACTTGTATCTTTGTTTGAGCTCGTGGGCCACTTTCCTTGTCCTTTCTTGTAAAATTTGTAACAGTTCTAACTTAATACTATAAAGTATTATTCTCTACAATACCCTACTAACATTTATTATATTTTCGACAAGTTGTGTGTGTCAAAATATCCGTATTTGATTGAATAATATATACGTAGTATAAAATAGAACATTTAGTTAAATTAGGAGCGTAGTAACGTAGTATAAAATACAGCACTAATAGTTTCAGGTGTGTAATCTCTTAATCATCGTTCACTAACATAGTGGTGGTGGTCTTACAAACCAATTTCATGATTATTATTATCAATAATTATGTGGCAAGTGACATTTCGTGGTAAAAGTAAGATGCAACATTGAACTAGAATTGGTAAGTTTTTTTAGCTAGAATTTCAAGAAGTATGCCTACCTAGACTAAAGTTTCTTTTCACGCCCCTGCGCCAGATAGTAAATGAGATAGAAGTTTAATGAAAGAAGATATTTATATAAAATATATTAAGTTGACACAAGTCAATACACAATTAGAAGGAGGCCTAGACCAGCACCATTGAAAAGTGTCAAAGAAAGAAGATGTTACATAAATTTATGGAGAACGGATGTCTCTCTACCATGCAAAGCTCGTACGTAAACTGGACATAAATCATTTTGTCCTCGGAATAACGCACCCAGTGACTAATTGCATTACTTAGTGGTTGAATAATTAATAATCTATCGTAGATAATAAAAATTGATGATATATTTTATAGATTACTTAGTTCAATCATTTGCTATCTGTTGTTTTTAATAATCGAAACATAGCCTAATCGTAAATCGTATGTGATTCACGATACATATTAATTTTTACAAGTAGATTCATATTTTTTTTAAGTTTATTTTTACGATATTGGAAGGCAAATAAGCAGACGGACTTCCCGATTCTGAGAAATTCATGCTGCCTAAAAACATCAAACATCATCGTTACCAAACTTAGCATGTTGGCCTCGGGCAAAAGTAAGTTTATCTTACAACCGGCTACCTTATCCTACAAACTGGAACTCGTCAAAGGCAAGCGCCAAACCGGGCATGTTGCTGCGAAACTCTACCACCTACTCGGATGTCACGATGTTAGCGACGATAAGACTATGCTCGCCTTTTACGAGCTGCCTGGCACAGGAAGGCAGTTGGTTACTCTGCAAAGGAGCCTGCAGTTTGATGGGTATGATACTTTAGACTCTAACTCTGGTTGTCCGATTAGGATTGATTTCGCGGAACATTGCTATTTGCGTCTATAGATCTTGCAGGTTCATTTCGTAGAGCTTATAGATTAAGAATTAGTGCCAGACCTTATCGAACGCCTTGGCCACGTCGAAGAAAATCCCTCCCGCATATAGATTGAGACGTCTATTCAGGCCATCTAATATGAGCTCCGTGAGGCGGTGCACTCGATTTGTCCATTAATGGGCTGCACGGAAACCAAATTACTCATCCATTAACAAATATTTCTCGGCTACCACCGTCTTAAGGCGGGCTAGGATAAGACGCTCGTATATTTTGCCGAGTGAAGTGATAAGACTGATCGGGCGATAACGTTTTGGGGTTTACCTAGTTTGTATATTCTTATGGTAGTAGCTTCCTTCCAGTCGTCAGGAAAGACGCAATCTGCTAGTAATACATTGAAGATGTTTACTTGTAGGTACATAAGTGCAGGGACAATCGCGAACGATGTTTACTATGTAAATACCATATCACACTCAGACACGTAGGTGTAAGCGCGTTTTCACCTATTTGTATGGAAATAGAATACTATAAATTAAGTAACCATGGTGTAGGGTTCCAGAGTACTTTTAATTTAGTACATTGTTTTGCAATGTCAGCCGACACCAATTATGCAATGCCTGAGGAGTCGAGTAGTTGGAAGTGCCAAATAGGCACGTAAGATGCAAAAAGTGGGATGAAAGCGAATTGATGAATTGTCGCCTCTGTGGTCGAGCGGCCTAGGTGTTGGACTTGACTGCATGAGGTCTCGGGTTCGAATCCCGGGTCGGCCAACAAAAAGAAAATTGGATTGTCCCAATTTTCTAATAAAAAAATGATGGTCGGGAATGGAAGCGTGCCCGGTTGGCGATAGGCTTGCCACCTATCACATTATTTGACTTAGTATCTTCGGCTAGTCGTGAGTGCCCTGGTTGTGCCTCTGCCTACCTCTTCGGGGATATAGGCGTGAAGATACTCTTTGATGAATTAATTCATAGATGTGATTAAGGAGATGCTTAAATTTACTGTGTGTTACAAAGACTAAGCGAAAGTGTAATGCTTTTACTAATCTTCCCGGTAGCAGGATGGCCTTGTAATCTGGAGAACCACAAAGCAATAACGATAACGCTGGGCTAACTAATATTTATCATTGAACTGGTCTGAAAGATTACTTTCTGAAGAAACCAAAATTACTCTGGATATGTTTGAAGCTGGGAGTGATTATTTTTTGTGGTGGCAGCCTAAACTCTGACAAACTGAACTTCGACTGATGACCTGGAAAAGTTTTGGGATTTCGTGAAAGATGTTTTGTAAATTGTGAAACAAATCAAAGGTGATATATACTATTAAGGAAATTAATGAGTGCCTGTTTCACTTGAATACAATTAAAATGAAAAAGGATGTCAATATTTTTCTAATCACAGGCAAAGTGGTAAAACAGTACAGTGATTTTTTGGAGATATGAATGAATATTTTAAGAATGTGTCTCCTTTGATACATGTTAAGATTGCAGTAGATAAATATGGTCACTGCTCTTCGGGGATATGGGCGTGAAGATACTTTTTCTATAAATTAGATTGATAAGAGTTGATGTGTGGTGAGTGTGTGGTCGCGTTCACACATATTATAACATAGTATTACTAGCTACTTTTTTTTAACTTAATTAGTAAAAAGTATCATTTTTGGAACTAAATACATCCACACTCCATGGATAAGCCCGTAGTTTTGGAAGCAGCAATGTATCTACGCGCGTAAAACGCCCTTTCCGGACAGGCTCTTATTTTAGAGAAAGCGGTCCCGTTAATGAACGTTATGTATGATTCAATTAGACACATCCCTCGAGTGAATAGGTCTGCTGAAAACCACCGAAAATAACCCGGGGTTGGACCTATTTCAGTACAACTTTTTAATTAATTATTGGGCTCCTTCGGGTTTCCATTTCAAACCTGCCGTAATAAATTGCTCGTTTAAAAGATTTTAAGAACCGTAATAGGAGGGGAGTCCGCGATGATCAATTTGAAATAACTTTAACGTCAGAAGGACCCATTGAACTTGGTGGAATAAATAGTAGAGAGTAGAAAGTCATGTGAGATTTTTCTTTTAGCGGTGCATATAGCGTCTAAGCGCTAAGATAACAATTACAGTCACTTTGTCATATGCGAACTCATCAAATGTTAATAGTATATAATTCGAATCAGAATAATCTTTATTCACATGAACCATACAAGTGGTATTTGTGCGCGTCGACATTTTTTAAACTACCACCGGATCGGAATCGCGGCCTCACACTGAGAAGATCCGGCGAAAGAAACTCAGGGGGCTTGTCTTTTTTTCAATAATAATATTTACAATATAATCTAGATTAAAAATACAAAATACAGTTTGATTTTAACTTAAATAAAAGGTACAACAAATTACATTACAAATTGCAGTGGGCGATTGAAACCTCTATTCCCAAGCATGTTCATCTCCTAAATACTCTGAGACCGTATAATAATAGCCTTTTTGACATAAGTTTGCTTTGATACATTTTTTAAACTTATTTATAGGTCGATCTCTAATGCCAATGGGCAGCTTATTGTAGAAACGTATACA
>NJDD01000477.1:91864-103184 GCA_002245505.1 Calephelis nemesis
AGCATCAAAAGTGTATGGAAGGGATTGAAAGAGAGGCAAGTTCAATTTGTTGAAAAGTTGTAGGGTGCTCCAGGTAGTTTAAAGCCGAGAAGAGGAGGTATGGACAAGTAGTTTTCGCATTACAACATTATAAACATCTGTTTGTAAATACAAAAATACTGAAGTAATGATATTTGAAATACACGTGCCTAGAACGGATTACAGAGTTTTATTAAATGATGTATTGTTGGAACAAGTGAATGAAATCATGCAATTCAGTAGCGCTTTTAGCAGGGAAATAAGGTGAACCTCGAACACCGAAATGTACACTCATTTCCAGAGAATACGATAGTATGAATGTAGCATTGGAAAAGCTTTATAAAATATCACTGCTAATTTTTAATAACAACGTTATTTTACTAAAGCGAATATTAGGTATATCAGAGCGATATGAATAGTTTTATGTGTTACTGATTGAGAATATCTTGATTTTTATGTGAACCTTCTATAGGTGTGTTTTGTATGACGCTCTGTCATGCCTGCATTATAAAACATTTTACATCGTTAAAGAGTCTCTATACTTATAAATAATCATTTTGTGATTATTATTATCATCTATTAACATTGACCTTTATTTTTTAACTCTGTACATTATTACCAAAATGAGTTTTAGTACGGGTACTCAGAAATACTATATACAAAATCTGACTGCTTGAAATGATGTTTTGAGTGAATTTTTAATGTAATGTGTGTGCCTAACAAAACAGTAATTCTTTATTTTTTGCGGAACGTTAAAATTGAAATTCAATGTTTTAATCGGCTTAGAATTAACCAGATACTTGCACATAGATTAACAAATCCTTATCTTTTTGATAATTGTTTTAGAATGATAAACTTTGCCATAAATGCTAACTGCTTTTTAGAAACAATCGCAGGATTCACCGAAGTAATGAGGCTCCTAGTGGTACTTTTTGCATCAGCTGCATGTGCGTTTTAAGTTGTAACAGTTATATTTTAAAACGTTTCTTTGTACTTTTTTGTAACTATTACTTTTAAAGCTTAAAGAGATTGAAAACACTAATTTTAATTTTAACTTATTTTCAAGCAAAACTCGATCTAAACTATATATATTATACATCGGTTTAGTGTGCGTTTTTCATTTAAGTGTGTGCTGGAAGTGCAATATCTCAGATCCGTGGGGATAACAGTCACTTTGTTGAAGGAGAAAGTCGCTTTTTTTCAATTTCCGTCCTATCGAATAATATATGTAAAATTTTCATTTGTCATTTGAGACATCTCTAACAAACTATTTTCTTTCATCTAATTTTATATTTTGTTAGTAACCTACTTAGTCACCATCATAGTACGCTGATTTTATTTCTTTTCTTATTCTTACTTTTTGCAAATTTCATATCCACACTTTACATAAACTTTAAGACAAATAGGTCTTAGGTTTATGACACTTTCGTTTTTTTTAATATTGCATACTATATTATCGATTACTATTTGTATTTTAAATTTCTTCTGCTGAAATAATATTTTGATTTATCTTATTTAATAGATTTTTAGTGATTGTCCATTATGGAACTATATTTTATTTCTTTTCTAATTCTTACTATTTGTAAATTCAATGTCTATCTACTTCACATAAACTACAACACAAGTGCTTGTACTATAATACAAATTTTGTTTCAGTGTGTGCTGGAAGTGTAATTCCTCAGGTACCTGAGGATAACAGCCACTATGTTGAAGGAGAAAGCCGCTATATTTGGATGCCTGATGGTGAAGGTACCCCTCATCTTGTCGACCTTCAAGCTCCCCCAGAATTGGATATATTAGAACAAACTAGAAATGGTAACAACAACGCTTACTGGCTTTTTACCAGGTAAGGTAACATTTATTATTTATGTCTGTATAAAATAAAAATTTAACTTAAGCTTTAGACTTTACTCTTGAGTTTAAAAATACTGTTTATATGTAGACGAAAATCTCTCATTGGTGCTCCATTTCTTGCGAGAATATTAGTCAAAGTGTAAGACATGATAGCGCTGATGACACCAAACTTAAGGAGGAATGTCATTTAAAACTATAAAGAAGACATCGACAATTTTGAGTGAAAGTAAAGCAAACAAGATGTCAGTATTTTTTTTTGAATAATAAATTATAAAGATTAAAAAAGACATACTAAAACGTAATATAAAGTATTATATAGTATGAAAGCGAAAAGGGTAATAAAATGAAATTTAGAAATTTCGAAGTCATTAGTAGTGAACAAATTTGATTTAGTATTCAGAATATTTAATGTGTTCAATCGTTCGTTTGATATAGTCAGCGTTTAGTTGAAAGACAATATATTAACTCTGACTGCTATCATTATAAATAAAACAGATGTTATAAGTTCACCAGAATTAAAATATTGAAAATTTTCTATCTTCTTGATGACGACACCCCTAAGTGGAAATTTCTACTTATTTAAATTTGCAGGTACATATTTTTTAATATCTGAACTAAGATGAGCATAGAACTTAAGCTTTCTACTTAAAATAATAATAAAAATTTTTTTTTAATAATAATAATGCATGTTTATTAACAGCATGTCATGTAGGCTCTTTTTAGTTTGCCCACGCTTATATTATACATTCTGTAATTTACTTGTTAATTTTATTTAAATCTTCATTTTCAATAGGAGCAATCCAAACAATCAGCAAGTCTTCAACAAGGTCAAAGGTAAATAACAAATTGAGAAATTGAATCGATTCGCAGATGTGATCTGAATTGTTATACCATATAATTATTAAGTAATTGTTAACGTTTAGATTTTTTCCATTATACCGTTTATAAATTCATTGTCTGTTATTTTCTTATCAGTTATTATTTAAAAACTTTTAATTTTCAACAGGAGAAACCAAAACAGTCGGCAAGTCTTGGTTAATGGGAATGCCAACTCAATCCGGAATTCAAATTACAATGGCAACCGTCCTCTTATTATGGTAACCCATGGATGGAACGCTAAGGGAAGTGACAACTGGATTAGTCAAGTAGTGTCTGCTTTCCTGGCTAATTCTGACTGTAATGTCATCGTCGTTGATTGGAATAGAGCGGCTAGCGGTGTTTATAGTACTTCAGTAAATGCTGTGCCAGATGTTGGACGCCACATTGGCAATTTCATAACATTCTTGTTCAATACCGCTGGAGGAAACTGGAATAATGTCCACTTGACTGGTCACAGTTTGGGAGCTCACGTTATGGGCAATGCTGGACGTGCTGTATCAGGACGAGTAGCGCGTGTAACTGGTAAATAACTGCTACAATTTTCTTTCAATATGTATCAAATTTTAATTTGTGTCTACATACATACATACATACAGATCTTCACGCCTAGTCCCTTACAAGGTAGGCACAGGGTATCGAGAGCCAAACCTCACAATCCTGATAAATCTGTCTGGCTTGCCGCACATTCATTAATTACCCTTTTCGTACAAACACTTCGGTTTCGGAGACTCCTGACACTTTAATATATGACTGACTTCTAAAATGTGTGAGATGCACTATTACACTACAACTCATAATCGAAAATTGGCTAGTTTACCAATAGCTTTACCAAAACTAAACATATTTAGGCCTATAAGCATGATTTATAAAGCAAAATACTACATAACTTACACGATTCAACAATTAAATTAGAAGAATATATAGCTAGAAGAAACTTTACTCATGACAAACTGACGAACGTTTTTGCTACCTGTGGTGGCGCACAGACTACAAATAGTTCTTTGTACGGAACGGTCCATTTCCTGAGGATGCCTCGGTGTCGATTGCAAGTTATTGTATTTTGCGCTGAGTTCTTAGACTAGGTTGAAGAAGAACGTTAAAAAATTGCATTGTTTTACTAGCGCGGACTCGATTCGTGATCTGGTCGCGGTGGCGGAAGGTGGAGACGTTCGTCCGGTGTGTCACATCAATTTGACAACACTGATTGTCCGGGTTGTCACTTTCATTGTAACTTGAAAATTTTTCGGGCACAATAATAACACAGTTTTCGCGGAATTGGCAAAATAAAGTCTTATTTCACCATGACACACATGACGAAAACAAGGTTATTATAAGATTGTAAATATGTAACTGACAACTTGAAGAAGCAAAAAGAGCAAAAGCTAGCTAATTTTTTGTAGCCGGATCTTCTCAGTGAAAACCCCTTTCCCCATCCGGTGGTACATTTTAGAACAAACACAATTGATCTCTGTGTGGTCTATGTAGAATGAAATATTGTATTCATCTGGAGTAGAATTTATTTTCTCTTCTTATGGTGATTATGTACATGAAGTTATTTTTTTGATCAGCGTGAGCATCAAGTCAGCCTTGTTTAATATTTTTATTGTAAGCGCATTAACAAGCTTATTGCTTTTTAGGGATACTAGGATTATAGTAGGATTCATTTTTTCAGCAAACTTTGACCAAGTTTGATGTAATATTATTAAAGGCCTATACTAACACATTAAAAACGTTATCTTTATCGTGTGATATCTTAATCGTTTTTGTCCAATGTACAAAACAATTACTGTATTTTTTTTGCAATTTCTAGAATGGCAAATTAAACGTGTGATACTTGTCCTTTCAGGGTGGTAGAGTTAATCTAGAATCAAATCTTTCTTAAAAAGATCCTGTTTAAATAAATTGATAACTTTCAGGTTTGGATCCTGCTGGACCGCAGTGGGGAGGCAACTCTAATGCTTTGAATAGACAATCAGGACAATACGTTGAATGTATCCACACTGACGGTGGACGTCTTGGTATAAATGACCCTATTTGTGATGGTAACTTCTACCCTAATGGTGGTAGGAATCCACAGCCTGGTTGCAGGGACAACAATTGCTCTCACGGTCGTGCACCACTACTATTGGCTTCAAGTGTAAGGACTAACCACTTTGTGGGTCGCCTTTGCTCAAACCTCAACCAAGCACACAACAACCAATGTAGTGGAAGCTCTCTCAACATGGGCAATAACGTATTCAATAAACGAGGGTAAGCACAACCTTTGTCTTTATAGGATTATTATGATTGCGGATTTGTTTTTCTTTTTTTATAATATTAGAAAGCAAACAAGGAGACGGATTTCCTGATGGTTATTCAGAAAGAGACTAGAAATTCACGCTGCCTAGAGACACCAAAGATGTCAATTTTAACGTACAACCTGAAGCTGGAATGTTAGGCCTCAAGCAGCAGCTGTAGAGTTTATAGTTATACCCAACTCAAACCGTATTAAGGTTTCTTCGTTGTGCTAACATTAAGTCCGACCACTTATGGAATATTAAACTATTACCTATAGCCTATAACTATTACTGTTTAATACATCTGATTTATATCAAATCTGTTTAGAAGCTTGTTCCTATTATCAACATTTTGATCTTATTAATAATAATGAAATCCCATTCCCTTGAAATGGCATCACGCATAAAATCACCTGTAGAGTTATTGTGGGATTGGAATCTTTGATTGGAAGACTTTTCATGTACACCGCTTCAAACAAATAAAGACTTTAGGCATGCAATATAATAATTGAAGTAAATTGAAAATAAACGTTATGCAAGTCTAAAATTAAAACATCGGAAGGCAGAGAAACAGACAGATAACCCGATTGTAAGGAATGCACATATTCTTTTGCGAAATTAAATCGTTAATCCTACACGAAACACGTGCATTCAATCTTTGTGTGAGTTACATTACCCCATCTTCGTATGGAAATTATCATGGACACCTTTCACTTTTGGGGGAAGACCGCTTCTCACATTATGTCGGACTCCTGTTAACTAATACCATATGGCTTCCCCACCTTTGCTAAATACTCTCAACTCAGTACACTAGTGGTACTGAATCTTCCGATCCCCGTCTCGCTAAACCTACTCAACAGAGGCTGCAAAAGCTATGAAGGCTGCATAAGCGTGCTGTGTCTTTGCGGTCTCGGTGGTCGCGATCGGTGTATTGGTAGTATTAGACACTCCCGTACTAAAGCGACTTTTTGAAGCTGTTAAGATATATGCCATCTCATGTGAGCCAAATAGTCCACCGCTACGCCTGCTCCTCGTTTCCCATCTTAGTACCTTACTTAACCTCCACTAAGTACGTTACGTAAAGTAAGTAAAAGTCACTAAGTACATTATGTATTTTTCCAGGTCTGGTATCTACGGTTTACGTACCGGCTCCTCGTGGCCATTCTAAAGGAAACATAACAAAAAAACGACGGATTATTTTATGGATGTAATACATGTTTTATAATAAAAAGTACTAACTTTTAAAAATGTGTTTACTAGTCAGATGTTATTCGTATTTATGTCATTCCGATGAACTATTATAGGTACGTTTCTACAAACTAAACACCTTTTTTATTTTTTATGAACTCTTAACCAAAATTGCTATCCTTTAGTATAAATATTTTTTGTTATATGATATAAGTCTTGTAAGTTCTTTATGTTCGGGAAACACAAAGATGATTTGGAAATGGTATTCAGCCCATTTAGTACATTCTATAAAGGATGTTTTGATGAATTCTATTAACGAAATTGAGAGTACAAATAATATACAGTCTGTTACTGTAACATAAATAATTTGCCAAAGCACATTCACTGTGAGAATATTAAAAGTATACTTAAAAAATTAGGCAGATTTACTATTTAATTTCACTTATTTCAAATTTGTACCAGACATTTTAATAATGAATGTCACATTGATAAAAATAACCTAATAGAACCAAACCTAAAAATTACTAAGCATTTCACACTAATACCTATTATTCAGTTATTCAAAATTGCAGAGTAAATGTATACATTTCAAGCAACATTAAAGCATCATCTAGATTCATTATTTAGATATAATTATGTACACAGTGTAGTGCTTCTATTGGACTGGCGATACGCACAATAATATCGACACCTAGGCATTTCATTGCCCAGTCACAAACAAAAAAAAAACACTTGTCGCTTGTTTTATTTTGCTTATGACTTTTCGCTTGCCTTTCTTTGGTAAGTGCTTCGGTGTTTAATCCTCATTCTTTTGTTCTGGGTGGCAGACTTTTAAACTTTAAGTTAAACTATTAAACAAGCAAGATTTTAAACTTTAAGTAAGCATTTAATTTAATTCCGTCTTAAATAAAAATAATCGATGTTATGGAGCCCCAAAGAAAAAGATGTCGACATGTTCGATGTTATATTCAGACTCAGATTCTGCAGAATCAGGAAAGTTAACAAAATACTTTTTAGGTACACTTTTCCCTGGTTATAATTGCTATACATACTTACCTTCACACCAACAGTATCAAGTGCCAGACCTCACAAGCCTGACAAACCTGTCTGACTTCTTTCACATTCATTACCCTTTTCATACAAACACGCCGATTTCGGACACTCTTGACACCACCCTCCGATAATATCTGATCGTGGAATTACTTACTTATTACTATAAAAATAATTCTCCTGCTCCGCCTGGTGCTTGGTTGCTAATTATTACAATAGTAATTATTATGCTCTACATGGTGTTGGCCTGAAGTTAACACAATTAATCACATTACTGTAAAATATATGGTATTTTATTAAATCAGGCGTTACTTTGCGGAAATCTGTTATAACGAATGTAAAATAAGCCTTTATTTCGCTAATTCCGCTTAAGCAGTGTACAAGTTTAGCTAACATTCCCCCACCCACCTCCGCGATCAGAACACGAACAAAGGAAGACCTCGGAAAATAATTTTAATTGTCACGACCTTCGCATATGACAACCCTACCTAAAGTTCCCACCTCTCACATCCGCGACCAGGGGGCTTATTATGTATCTCAGTTGCCAACTAATGTAGAAAAGTGTACGTCAAATAGCTGTCAAATGACGTGTTTTATATTTGCTATCTCCAGCTATCTCCAGATAGCAAACACAAATGACGTCATTTGATGTTCACTTTTCCATTTTGAGTTGGCAACTGAGTTACATAATCAGCATCCAGATCTGAGTACGAACTCGGAAAAAAACCGCTTGTCACGTCCTTCGCCTACTTCGTCGAAGAACTCACCACAGAGAACACCAAATAGGCTTGTCACATTCTGTGTCATTTGGAGGACTATTTTCCACAACAGTTACACTGCTTACGCGGAATAAGTAAAATGAAGGCTTATTTTTTATCTGAAAAAATATGGTATTGTGGCTGTGGGTCACTCCAGTGACGATCTCGATCCATGAGACCCTGAATGTTTTCTGATTCAGTGTTAACCTAGATTGTACTTGTATATGACGCCTGCGCAATTTTTATAGTAACCAACCGTTTTCCCCCGTATTGGTCCGGGCTCCTTTGCAGAATAGACAATCTGTCTTCCTTGCCACGCAGCTCGTAAAAGGCGAGCATATGCTTACCATCACTAACATCGTGACATCTGACTATGTGGTAGAGTTTCGCAGCGACTCGCCCGGATTGGTACCACCGCCTTACCTATTTCTGCCGTCATAACGTATTTCGGTTCGCAGGGTAAGGTAGACTTACTTTTGCTCAAGGCCTAACATCCCGACCTCATGTTGGCAACGCACCATTACCACCTTTGGTTTCTCTAGGTGGCGTGAATTTCTTACCATCAGGAAATCCGTCTGCTTGTTTGCCTTCCTATAACATAAAAAAAAACCGATGGCACCAAATTTTGTAAGACTTAGCTTTAGTTTAAAAACGCGCTTTGAACATTATTTCATGTCTACAAGCGAAATCCCTTAACATCAGGAGATTTGACTGGTTTTTTCCTATACTACGAGTATAAAAAACATTTCTTTGTTAGGACCCACCCACATAACATTTTCATAAAATGTGTCTTTTTAGATAATGAACAACAAATCGAGCTATCACTGAGTATTATTCCATACGACATTTTTGGCTTTAAAGTTCAAACTAAAACTTGTCTAGAAGACGATGCGCTTCCGTAGAAAATAAAAATCGACCGACATCTGGCTCACCATTGGTCGTCTCTCCTATGCAAAAGTTTTCCTAAGGATAAAAAATAAATATTGCTATATTTGTATTTTTAGGAGCTCCAAACTGCCGAAATATCAGCAGCTGTTTCTGTAACATTGTTGTGTTAAACCATATACCTAAATGGTAATGGTATGGAAAGAATTGCTAAAACAAATAGCATCTCTACTAGCGTTATGCACGGCTCAAAGGGTGCAAAAACTTACTTATCAAACTCAATAATATCAAAGTCAGATCTAACATGTTTTTTATTACTATAACGCATATACTTAACAGTAGTTTTACCTTATTTCAATCGAAACTGCAGTATATGCCCGGCTGCTGTTATAAAAGATTACCTACACATGATAATTGAAATCAAGAACAATTTACAGGATCTATTATTGACATCGAGACGACCAAACAAGCCTGTGATTTCTCAATCTATCAGTCCGTGAATTGACAGGTTCTTAGGACAGACGTGTATGTGTTCAGTACTTAGAGTAGATTCAAAATTCAAATTCAAAATTATCTTTATTTCACGTTAACCAAGAGGCACTTGTGATGCGTCGGTATATCGGATAAATCTGTCACCGGATCGGAACGCTGCCTCACACTGAGAAGATCCCTTCGCACTGAGAAGATCCGTTATATACGTATACGTAACGATATGAGAAAAAAATAACAAGCCGGTTTGTCGGACGCATCATAGATATTTACAAAGATTTCGTCATAACAACAAGTGATAAATTAAATTAAATAAAAATGAAATTTATTTATTTGAGCACTATGTGTGTTAATGAGATGTTACAAAAATTGTTAAGTATATATTATTTTATTCTATACTATTTCTATAATTCTATACCATTCTACTTAATACTTTAATATTTATAAAAAAATGTTTGATTACAATTTGTAACAGTATATATAAAATATTTTAACTTTTAGCAAATTATTTATGTTTATAACCAGTTTAATTATTTATTACCAAACATTAAAAACTATAATTAAATTTAACCCTATCTACCGTAAACGACCACCGTTTCTAAACCTAGCCAGTGAGGAAAAGTAACGGCAAAATAAACTCCTCGGCAATCAGGATGTTAACATATCTGCCTTGTACTATCAAGACAACATTAATAATCTATAATACAGAAATGAATGAGTGGACCGATTTGGCTAATTCGGCTCCTATTTTTATTGAGTTAATTAACATCAGGAGAAGGTTCTTATGAAGAGAAAAACCGTAAAATTTGCCGCGAAAATGGAAAAAACAAAGTATTATGCATGCCAATGCATGGCATTTTTGCATTTCAGGTTCTAGTAAGTTATTAAGAAGATATATGAAAGCGGAAGGAATTGATTAGAAAGCTTTCACTAATAAGTTATTAAAACGAAATATGATAAATGTCTGCAATCGGTTTCTAGTTGTTTATTTCCGGCTTTAAAAAAATATATATTTTGTCCCTTTCATAAATGTACTGTATCGAAAGGGACGCAGAAATTTATGAATGGGACGGCACCTAATTTCTAGGAAATATGGACAAATAAACCAAATTTGAAAGTGACTAGAACTACAGTCTATATTAAATTTTAATAATAATAATATCTTTATTGTACACAAAACGTTATCACAAACATGATACATATGATACATACATATGATGAACATAAAGATAATACAGTACAATGGGCGAGCTTATCTCCAGCAACAGAGATTTCTACCAGCTGACCCGTAAAAAAGAAAAAAAAAGCAGAAAGAAACATAAATGTAGACAAGTGTAGATACACGATTTTTGACTATGAAATACTTAAAAAATAATAATAAATATATATAACAAAATATGTAAATATATACATAAACATATACGTGATATACATGAACATAAACCTACGTAGATAATATAAATATATATAATTTAATTTAATTTTTGTATGTAATTTTATTGTGTTCATCTTAAAAAGCAAGATTACAAACAATTTTATTGAGTTTAAATAGAAATCAACAAAGTTAGATGGTTTCCTTGTAACGGAATTCCTTTCTGTAATACTTCATTGACTGACTCTTCAATTTTGTGTACATCAACGCCTGTTTTCTTCTTAGGTGGCATTTTCAACCTAAAAAAAATTAAAAATATCATAAACCTGGTGCTAAATAGCAGGCTTGAAAGAGACAGTCATGAAGGGGCTGTCCCCTACATAACCGTTTATTGTGTCCCTTTTTTTATATCTATACATAGTATAAAGCAAAGTCGCTTTCCGCGTCTGTCTGTATGTATGTATGCTTATATCTTTAAAACTCCGCAACGGATTTTGATGCGGTTTTTTTTAAATAGGTAGAGTGATTCAAGAGGAAGGTTTTTAAGTATA
>NJDD01000477.1:106899-125130 GCA_002245505.1 Calephelis nemesis
AATCCCGAAACAAAAACACGCACGCAACTGCAACAATTCCACGGATTATAAAAATCCTATGAAGCTAGGTCCAACACCGGACCTCTTGATTATAAATACAAAGGTATCCTTCTTTTTAAAAACAAAGATTCTTATATAATTGTAATAGTTTTATATAATATGATTATATATTCTTATATAAATATAGATTCTTATATGAAATAATAGATATAGGCGCCTATAAGACTGTTATATGAATATATTGAGCCATTTATCTTTTATTATGATAACTTATCAAATTTTTAGAAATGGAATCATCCATCATGATAATTTACCAAATTTTTTAACCTGAGTAACTTTCGTATATTGAAAACTAGTTGTCCCGATAGAATCCTTAAAGGTTGGCAACGCATCTGTGATACTAATGCTGTTGAGGATGTCCGTGGGCGGAGGTGATCACTTTCCATCAAGTTTGTCTCCCCTTCTATAAAAAAGATACCATGTCCTGTACTAAATATGAACTTTTTTATTATTAGAACCTTCTTCTGGTATTAACTAATACAATATAGAAAGAACAAAAAACCGTTCCGGCGTTATGCGACGACCACGACAATAGGGATTTATTTTTTCATTAAAACATCAATGTACTCGTATATGTAAATATAATGGAGAATTTTTTTTTAAGATCCGAGAAAGTATGTGATTGAAAGAAGTGCTGGTGCTAAAATGAGAAAGGGCATGTTCCGCTGGTACGGTCATTTGAAAATAATGGCAAATGAAAGATTGACAAAGCAGATATACAATACAAATGTGGATGGATGTAGAGACCCGGGGAGACCTAAGCTAACAATTTACAATAAAATAGCTCAAAAAGTTTTCTTAATCAGCGTGTTTGTATAAATAATGTGGAAAAGGGTCTGCAAGGATCTTGAGACTTAGCACTTTACAGTATCTGCCAACACTCTAAGGAACGTGGCGTGAATATATGTTTGTATAAAGCTACAAAAAATGGTCAATTCTGTTCACTGAAAATATTAGTAAGGGAATAGATATAGGCACCTAAAATAATTTGCAACTGAATATTATTCAAATAAGCAGGTGGCTACCGTGATGGTTACATACTTGCAGCCTATGGACACCTATGTAGATGTTATAAGTCTATCGCGGCCTTGTGGTCGGTGTGTTAGGCGTATAATGCAAGTCTGCCAGTTACCCTTCCCTCCGGACCAAAACATGACATTGCCATTACAGCGGTAGGAATAGATAAGACGATGGATCCATACCTGGGTGTTACTGTACAGCAATCTACTACCAGTGGTTTTGTTGGCATTGACACGTTCTGATTTTGTTCGCTTCTTAGGAGCAGCCAGGCAGGAAGGCAGGTATTCTACACAGCTTTTTTTCAGAATTTATGCCCGTCTGTCTGTTATGTCTTAGCCATTCGCGCGGCGGGTACTGTGTATTAAGTGGGATGCCTTAATACACAGTACCCGCCAAAGCAAAACTTGATAAAATTTGGCACCAGTTAAATTAGCCCGTTATCTAACATGCTACTTTTTATCCAGCTTACTAATAAAGAAGCCTTTAGTAAGTACGTAACATTTAAAAGTAAAAAAGTTAACTATTGCTATAATTGATTATAGCATAGAAATATTTAATCGAGTTAAAAAAACGAGGAGGTTGTAAATTCGGCCGGTATATTTTTTTATGTATTTACATCGATTTCTCCGAGGCTTTTGTACCGATTTACGGAATAGTTTCGAATTGGTCCCGTAAAAATTGAATCAGATAGGCGCATTTGTTTTTATTTTATGAGCATTTATTATCTACTTTCACCTATCCGGATGTTTATTTTCATGAAATTAAATCATATCAGCAATAAACTAAAAAGTATTAAAAAAACGTTAATAAAAACCAACTTCAAAACTAATAAATAAAAAATAATATAGATTTAATATTAATCATTTACTACCTAATATTTATATGTGCTATTTACTATAATAGGTTTGAAGTCAATGCCAAGCCATAAACTAATAATTATATTATAGGTATTAAGTTGGCTTGGCACCGACTTCAGACCTATTAGTAAATAGCGCATGTAAATAATTAGTAGATTTAATATTAATCATTTACTACCTAATATTTATATGTGCTATTTACTACTAGGTTTGAAGTCAATGCCAAGCCATAAACTAATAATTATATTATAGGTATTAAGTAGGCTTGGCACCGACTTCAGACCTATTAGTAAATAGCGCACGTGAATAATAAGTAGTATATGATTAATATTAAATCTATATTATTTTTTTACTTTTTAGTTTGAAAGTCGGCTTTTATTAACGTAGTTATTTTTATTGCATACAAAGCTTTATAAAAATAGATGGACGAAATCGGTTCAATACAGGGAGTTAGGAAGTAAGAAATGAAAATCAAACTACTACATACTTGTTCTTCACCCTGTCCCCCAACTATCTGACTGGGTGCTTGTAAGAGGTAAGTATAGATTAAATGACAGAGTACCTTAAGCAACTTAGAGATCAATTGCCTTCCCTGTTCCTTCCCTCGTAATGACAGTCGTTTCCGGAGTGCTAGAGTAGCCGACAGACTTATTCAGTAGGTCCAAAATTTCAGATTTAGGAACGCGATGCATCTTTGCCACGATTGTCTCTTACCTATAGGTGATCCGTTCTTGTTCACTATCTTATTATAAAAACAAAAACTTTGGTATGTAGCGTTATCACGGTATCTTTATTACTAACTTAAAATCTAGACTGCGCGATTAAACTACGTGTGGTAATCAATCAAATGATTATTAGTAATTATTGACAAGTAAACAGAATAATGGCTTTAGGTACTTTGTAGGGTTCCGGATTAATTGTTTACTTTTTTTTGTAAAAAAATATTATTGGCCAGAAAAGTGATTTCTGCCAGTTTGGAATGTAATTTTGAGGTGAAAAATTTGTTGCGCAGATGGGGCGTCCTTAATATGATGCATACTAATCCACCCTCGTTGGTAAGAAAAGCAGTAAATGCGGCAATGAGGACCGTTACCGATTATGCTATAACATATCGAGTGGGTCAATCTAGGAGTGGGAAGTGTTAAATAGGCTGTTAATGATAGATTTATTAAAAGAGAGATGCCTGGAATTTCTGCATGTTAGGGAGACTAAGTAAAAGAGTAGTGATACTACTAATTTTTTGACCGCCTCGTTGGTGGAGCGGCTAGCGCATACGCCTAACAATACAGATCAACTGTTAGGCTAGGGTTCGATTCCCGACGGGGGCAAACATTTTTGAGATGACCATTTATATGTCTGCATTTCCGGGTCTGGGAGTTTATTAAATTTATTCTGGTACCTATTTAAGTATTAAGATGTATTAGTATCGTAGACTAACACCCATAACACAAGCATATAATTTGCTTACTTTGGGGTTAGATTCATATGTGTAACTTGTCCAGGGATACTTCAACAGATGAATGAGAATGAGTTGTCAAGTTGACGATGCTGTTTGTGTATCTTATGGTTATGATACTTGATGATTATTTTTCGTACTTGGTAAATGCGGAACGTGCTACGTGCGGGAAAAAACCTTATTTTATTTAATTATATTATTTAACACTACATTTTAGCATGTACCCACATCTAGAATGTATCCGAATGAGCATGGTGTGCTCGATTTTGTTTGATAGTCGTATTTCTTATTTTCTTAACAAATACCAACTTTTTTGTTTAGAGCCAATATAAAGTTGAGGCATTTGCTAATGCGCGTTTTATTTGAGGGGAGATGAAGAATTATATGACGAAAATAAATCTGAGAATACGGATAAAAACATTGGTTTGCATCTGTGTGGAACGTAGATTTTATTCAAATTTTGATTTATTTCAAAGTTTCCACCAAGGTCACGTTTGTGGAAGGCGTGACTGGGGCGTCATTACAACTGTCTAGATAATGCTTAGTCGAATTCTTGCAAATACAGATGACGTATGATGTCCAAGATACTCCTGATGTATCTGAGTATACAAACGACTCATACATAGCTGAAATATTTGGCAAAATTACGGTGGAGAATTCGAATAGTCGAGGGGTGAAATACGGTAAGGCTATGGAAGTGGATATGGTCACAGCCGAGAAGAGAGGATTAAATTGATACTTATTCTGGGTCTTTTGTAAGAAATGTCGTAGGACCGACAGAATACTCGAAAATTGGATACTTGTGGTTAGCATAAATAAAGCTTAAAGCAAAAGCTTTACTGCAAGCATACATTTTTAATAATTTATATATTTAGCTCACGTTAGTATTTATTTATTCTGTGATTGCAATTACTATTATCCTCTAACATGATTTCTTATTTTCTCGCTTTATATAATCAACTAGCTGTCCCGCCGAACTTCGTTTCTCCCATTCTGTTTGTTGTTGTAGTTTTTCTCTAATAAGATCCTTCTCTTGGCAATAACAAACAAACGAAAAAAAGAATTAGCCAAATCGGTTCATCGGTTCATGGTAGGTAGGTATGCGTTGAGCAATACATTCAGCGATTCATTTATAAAATATTATAAATAGAAAAAAATATTAAAATATAAGCACAAAAACTAAGGTCCAAAAGAAGATGTTCTTACAACTAAACTGTCAGTGGTCACAGGATAGTCTAAGGAATTTCAGTGCGCGCTATTCCCAAAATGATTGCCTTCTAAATCTGGACTTGAATTTAGAAAAGTAACGAAAGAGTCTTAAGGTGTTGGTCGTGATTATTATGATTGTTACTAAAATTAGCATTAGTAAAGGTATTAAAAACACTCTTTAAATATTTTTAATTCACAAAACTCGACTGCTAATGTAGTTTTAATGAACTTTTAATGTAATGTAGCCTGACAAAACAACAATTATTCAGTTTCTACGGAACTAAAATAGAATTCAATGTTTTTATCGGCTTAGACCAAACCAGATACCTTTTAATAGATTAATGAATAATTATCTTCGTGATTATTGTTTGAAAATGGATAAACACTACCATAAATACTAACTGCTTTTCAGAAACAACCACCGGAATTACCGAAGTCATGAGGCTCTTAGTGGTACTTTTTGCATCAGCTGCAGGTGCGTTTTAAGTTTACTTTCCTTTTTTCTTATTGAAGTGTTATAACTTTTTTCTTACTTAAATATTTATGTTTGTATTTAGAGGTGTCTTATTAAGACATTTTATTTTCTCATATTATTTTCTAGTTGTTAGTAACAACCACTTACTAATCAGAATTTGAAATTAATGTGTTATTCTGTTTTGTTTTTGTTTTTCAAATGTATTAAAAATTTGCTCCATATTTTAAACACATTTCATAATCAGAAGTACCTTCACGCCCATATCACCGAAAAGGTATGCAGAGGCATAACCGGGACACCCACAACTAGCCGAAGACACTAAGTCCCACTAGCTGGCAAGACTATCGCCTACCGGGCACATATCCAATCCCGAGCAATACTTTTTTTATCAGAAAATTGGAAAACCTATATTTTCGATCCGATCCGATTTATTTTGTTGCCCGATCTGGGATTCGAACCCAAGGCCTCATGTAACACCTGAACCGTTAGACCACAGAGGCGATTTAATAATCATTCTTTCAAAAAATTACTTATCAGAATCTTTTTTACTCCCCAAAAACAAAATATGCAATATTATTGCAGTTTTTTGGAAAAAACTGTTTCTAGTAACAAAATTTTGACCAAAAAGATAATATTTTCGTTGATTTAGTTTACATTTCTTTTGTTTTAGTGTGTGCTGGAAGTGTAATTCCTCGGATACCTGGGGATAACAGCCACTATGTTGAAGGAGAAAGCCGCTACATTTGGATGCCTGATGGTGAAGGTATCCCTCACCTTGTAGATTTACAAGCTCCTCCAGATTTAGAGGTATTAGAACAAACAAGAAATGGCAACAACAACGCTTACTGGCTTTTTACTAGGTGAGATAACGTGCACTTGGTGTGTGAAGGTTATTGACTTAATAAATGACACTAAGCAGGGGAAGGATTGAAAACATTAAACAAACGTAGACAATTTTAAGAGGTTATTAAAAAATAAATGAAATAAATTAGCATCGTGTTGTATATAAACTTATAGCTAAATGTAAAAATAGTACCAAATTACCAAAAATTGTTACTTCATGTACAGAAAAAAAATAACAAATTATAACACAATAGGAAACTTAATCAAGTAACCATATAGAACAGGAAATTAGGAAAACAGAAAATCCTTTTATATATCTGAAACTCAATTAATTTAAAAATTTCAAAGTTATTAATGCTTTCAGACAAACATTGTTACTTGTTGAGTTATACAGAAAATGCCATTCATGATTTAGATTTCTAAATCATGAATTTAATGGCATTACTGTATTACAAGCTAAAGATTCAAAACACCAAAGCTAAATTAGCAAATGAAATTAAATCTGAAATTTTATAACTAAACGCAAAACTCAAAAATTTTCGAGTGAATTACCTAATCATTAATAAAAATATTTAATAATTAAATATCTAATAACAAATTATTATAATGTGCAGATAAATACAAATACAATAACTCTTTATTGTGCACCAAATACAGATAAATTACAAATACATCAAATAAAACTTAAATTATAAGATACACAAAGGCGGCCTTATCGCCAAATCAGCGATCTCTTCCAGGCAAACCTCAAGTATGGAACAAGATTCAACAGAATACTGTGTAATGGTGATCTTAAAAATATAAAAATGCATATATTTATTAATACACAAAATAAATCATCCTAAAAGCAGAAACCTGTTTTAATCGTAGGTATTAGAATTTAGAACAAGCAATATAAGTATTAATCACAGTGAACGCAGAAAGTGACGCTTTAACATACTTTTGAAAACATTAATATTTGGAGCTCTCCTGATATCTACGGGAAACTAAAGAAAAAAAAATGAGAAAAAAAACTTTTGCCCTACAAAATAATAATAGCTCGCAATATTTCTATATATAAATATCTCAATATTTCTATATATATAAATTCTTCACACAAGTTACCTGACAAATACAAATCAATATTTTTTTAAATAATTGCTTATTGACGATTGCTATTACAAATTAAGAAAAATGTAAACGACAAATAAATAAAATAAATCGACCCACACATATAGTCTAGAATCTAGATCGTCAGGTCATATATTTAGAAAGTCTTATGTTTTAGTTATCATTTTAGATCATTAAACGATAAGCTTATATTGCCTTTAACACACCAGATCTTGTATTTAACCTGACTTGAAAAAAATACGAAAATCCTCTGGCTTCTTGGTATCAGTATCAAAGAGGTTTTGATCTACAAGGCTTTGCAAGAAATTTTGAAAAGAGAAATGAGATAAACTTTATTCTTAAAATAAAAAAATGCGTGTTTTTTTCTTAGAATGAAATTGACTTTTTTTCAGTGTGTAAAACTGTGTAACAGTTTGTTAAAGTTTACAGACTGTAATTTAATTATTTGTTTTTATTAAAATTATCCTTATTTTCAACAGGAGCAACCAAAACAATCGCCAAGTCTTGGTCAATGGGAATGCTAACTCAATCCGGAACTCAAATTACAGAGGCAATCGTCCTCTTATAGTGGTAACCCATGGATGGAACGCTAAAGGAACTGACGGCTGGTTTAACCAAGTAGTGTCTGCTTTTCTTGCTAACTCTGACTGTAATGTCATCGTCGTTGATTGGAGTAGAGCGGCCAGTGGTGTTTACAGTACTTCAGTAAATGCTGTGCCTGATGTTGGACGCCACATTGGCAATTTCATAACATTCTTGTTCAATACCGCTGGAGGAAACTGGAATAATGTCCACTTAGCTGGACACAGTTTGGGAGCTCACGTTATGGGCAACGCTGGACGTGCTGTATCAGGACGAGTAGCGCGTGTAACTGGTAAATAGCCGTTATAATTTCTTTTAAAATGTGCCAAATTAAACAAAGTCACTGACTATTACAATGCATGATATTAACTTTAAATGACTTTTAACAATAGAAAATTGACTAATTTACTCATCATCCCCAATAGCTTTACCAATCTTTTATTATAAGCAGGAAGTATACGGTTTTCAAAGTACAAAGCTACTCAATGAAAGCACTTACTCAATGAAAATAATTAATTATTACATTGCTTTTTGCTGTACTAGGATCCATCATCTTCGCCCATTTTGGTTTGGTTTTTCCAATTACATTGCATATTTCTGGAGGCTTATACAATAAAAAATGTAATATTTAGATCCTTTTGGGCGATATACAAAACAATTACTGTCTTTGTTGCAATTAGTACAATGGCGAACAAATTGTGTGATCCTTGTCCTTTCAGGGTTCATTTACAATCAAATATTTCCTTAAAATATCCTTTTTAGATAGATTGATAACTTTCAGGTTTGGATCCCGCTGGACCTCAATGGGGAGGCAACTCTAATGCTTTAAATAGACAATCAGGACAATACGTCGAATGTATCCACACGGACGGTGGCCGACTTGGTATAAATGACCCTATTTGCGATGCCAACTTCTACCCCAATGGTGGCAGGAATCCACAGCCTGGTTGTTGGGAGAACACTTGCTCTCACGGTCGTGCACCACTACTATTGGCTTCAAGTGTAAGGACAAATCACTTTGTGGGTCGCCTATGCTCAAACCTCAACCAAGCACACAACAACCAATGCAGTGGAAGCTCACTCAACATGGGCAATAACATATTCAATAAACGCGGGTATGTATGTCTTTTCTTTATATTGGAGTACATAAATCTGACGAGTGTTGGACTGTAAAAATGAATGCCTTTTAATGGCTGCATGTATTTTTGCATCAATCTAGGTTTGCAATACCAAACCATTACCAACGAACTGTACTTGTTCTAACTATTAAATAAATCCAATTAATCTCAAAAATGTTGACAGACGTTTGCTCATATTCGCATTATTTCTATTCTCTTACCTACTTTAAAAAAGTAGGAGGTTCTATGTTTTGCTACTTCCTTTTTTTTGTATGGTAATATTCTTAATCTTTTTCTCGGTCATTTCTGAACCGATCTAAAAATGTTCTACGTATGTCCGAGGTGGTTTCATTACTACCAAAATTGGATTTTATGATGTGATCCTAATTTAGTCTACGACTACGACGACAATATTATTTGAATCAAAATCAAGTCTTTAAGTTTTATTGCCATTACAATTATCAGAATCTGAAACCTAGTACTTAATTGCATCACCACATTGCACTTCAATCTTATACATATAAATTAACCGTTTTCATGTAATGAAAATCAATCCGTTGGGAAATAGATAGATGCATTAGAACAATCTTATTTTTTATAAATAAAATTTATATTAATTGATCTTTTTTTTAAGTTGTTAAACATTGGAAGGCAGAGAAAATGGCGGATCACACAGGTATATTTATTTAACCAAGATCCAGACAATAATTTATCTAAATTTTCATAACATAAATGTCTGTCTTGTCTGGAGTCGAACCGCAACCACGGGTCGATGGGGCCAGGTGTATGCGCTAACTTCATGAGACTAATGCTTTGGCTGCACGAAACCTTGGTTTTAAATCTCTTTTATGAGTAAGCTTACCCTGCCCTAACCTCAGCAACTAACCCCGCCATTATAATAAGTGCTATATGTATTTTTTCAGGTCTGGTATCTACGGCTTACGTACCGGCTCCTCGTGGCCATTCTAAAGGAAATATGTCAAAAAACGGCGGACCATTTAATGGATGAAAAAAATGTTTATTAATAAAAAAATATTTAACTTAAAAAGATGTTTTTTAATTTATTCATATTATCTTCAAACTCATGTTATGTTAAAAAACTAAGTATTCCTTTTCAAGCTATATAGTATAATCAAAATTCATAGAAATGAGCTCATATATCCCTTTTTTGTAATCAGTATCATGTTTTTTGATTACAACCCTATTATTAACTTCTTCCCGATATAATCGTAGAACGTGTTTTTTAGCTACATTTAAAGGTCGGATTGACTTATAAATATATAAATAAATTTACATAGACTATTTACACAAATTGAGTCTAACTCCATAGTAATCATATTATATTCTTGTGTTATGGGTGTTAGCTAACGATTCTAATCCATAGAAATTAGATATACTTAAATAGCATAAATGAAATAAACACTAAGACCCGGAAATGCTGACATATAAATGTTCAAAATCGAACTTGAGCCTCGCGGTTGATAAGTGTAGTGAGTCGTGTACGCTAACCACTCGATCAACGAGGATGTCAAATTTCAGATACTTGTCAAGGGTCGGGACAACGCAATGATTGAAAAACAGTATTTAATTATCATAACCTTTAGGGTCTAGTACCAAATTCAAAACATTCCCTTTAAAGAGCTCCTGTTACGCGCATTATATAATCGGTTAAAGTTATCCAAAAACATGTAGGACAAAATATGTAGTTTCTCTTTAAAAGTTCTATAAAAAAGTCAGCGATAACATGTAGCAATATTTTGAGGTTGGGGTTTGAAGGTATTTGTGAATTCAGTTGACGAGCGGATTCACATAACTTGATAAATCAGAAATTACTTTTCGGTGTTGTATTTCCGATATGTGTTAGAGGCCCAGGTCTAATTATGGGCAGAGACATGGATAATTTGTATTACGAACAAATGTCTATAATTCTGGTCTGGGTTTGGGCGATTATTAAATTTGTTACAGTATGAAACTGAAATGTTATTTTTATTTGCGGAATATTTTTGTTAAGTATATCAACATATTGTCACATAGTGTTGTTCAAATTTTCAAATAACATTTATATAAATGAAATATTCAAAGATAAAGTACATATTTGTATTTAACATTTATAGAAAATTTGTTGAGTATTTGTTACATAAATAATTACTTTAAAATAAAAATTAAACCTATCTACCGTACACTGCAATCGTCTTTGATCCTAGCAAGTCAATAGAAAATAAAATCATTTCAACGAAAACTTACAACGAAAACAACGAAAGCAAAGACACACAGGTTGGTATCCATGACTAGCCGAAAACACCAAGTTTCATAATGTACTGGGTGAGTAAGCTATTGCCAACCCCTAAAATGGTAAAATAGAGGGTGAAACATCTGAGTAATCGTACAGGCCCAATCCTTTAGGATATAGACTTAACATTGTGAAACTTTAAAAACTTAAAAACATGACAAGGATTTTTCAAAACTCAACGTCCAAGAGGGTGAAAGAGGGGATTATTTTTTGTATGAAACTTTTTATTACTTGAATTGAGTACGACAAATATTGGAAGTGGCACATTTTGTATTTTTTTTTGAAAATACAACCCCAAAGCGAGTCAAATAGAGGATAAAAGTTTTATATTAACAAACAGCAAAATCCTTTGAGTTGGCATTTTTTAAATTTTTAAAACCCCTTGAACCTTCTTGGGAAACAGGGGATAAAATTTGTGCGAAACTTTTTATTCTATGTACATATTTATATGAAATTTCAATACAATACAATAACTCTTTATTGTGCATCAAATACATAAAAATTACAAAGACGGCCTTATCGCAAGTCAGCGATCTCGTCCAGGCACCCCTAAAGTATGGAACAAGATTTAGCGAGATACTGTAAAATGATGCTCTTAAAAATATAAAAAGTGCATTTAACACTAAATAAAATAAATCATCATAAAGGCAGAAGTTTGTTTTAATTATAGGTATCTAGAACAAACAAGAAAAGCCAAATGCAACCAAATTTCTTCAACTCTAAGTACATTCATAAATCCACACTAATATAAATGCGAAAGTCTGTCTGTCTGTTGCCCTTTCACAGCTAAACCGCTACAAAGATTTTGATGAAATTTAATATGCATAAAAATAAGTTTAAATACAGGTTCTTTTTTTTTAAATTTAAACCCCAAAAGACTATTATGGGAAACAAAAGATTGTATAAAAATTGTAACTATTTTACGCTGACGAAGTCGCGGGAAAATAGCTAGTCATATAGTAAAAATTGAGATGAAGACCGATAATTTCAACACCTTATTGGAACGAAAATGAATATACGAGTAGGTGGAATGAATGAATGTTGAAAAAATGAGTAATAGTAAAAATTGTGGATTTTGTAATAATAAATATACTACACTATTACGCCTATCGCTGTAAACAAGTATATGCAACCATATTAAATATTTTATTGTCCCTACTAATACTATAAATGCGAAAGTAACTCTGTCTGTCTGTTACGCTTTCACGTGTAATCCAGTGAACCGATTAGGATGAAATTTGGCACAGAGATAGAATACACCCTGAGGAACAACATAGGCTACTTTTCATTGCAAAAATAATGGATGCGACAAGTTATTCACAATGTGCCAAATCGGGCACGGGCAGTCGCTAGATTGTAGAATTTTAAACTACATATACATACACATACTTTTATGACGGGTTTAACTAATCCCACCATACCATAGAGAACGTATAAATTTATTCTCACGCGCCGTGTAGAGAAAACCTAGGTACCGGCTCGTCCTTTAAGGATCGGCCAAATTCTTGTCTCTCCATGGTGGATCCCACGATCAGTAATTTTGTGTCACACTTTCATGCGCTCTTAATTGTTATGACAAAAAGAAAATAAAAAATTTTGTGCTACAAATAACGTATAAATGAGAACAGGCATGCTCCGTTTGTTCAGTCACGGGGAAATAATGGCAGATGAAAGATTAGCAACACAGATATACGATTCGAATGTGAATGGTTGTAGTACACTGTCAGGTGTCGGCAGTCTCCGAAAATCACCTGTAAAAGGAATTTCGAATGTGGAGTAAGCTGGGCATCACTGCAATGGTCGTGACAAATGGAGAGGATATGGCACTTCCGGGGAATGTTAATAGGCAACAACTTGAGCTTTGCAAGAAATTCGGAAACGTGATCATATTTACGCAACGAAAATATAAATCTAATACAAACATTTTGAAGACGTCGAGTTTATTTATTTGCTCAACAGTGAGATTTATATAGCTATCGTCAGTGTAATGTAAAATTAATAAATAATAATAATAAATAAATAAATACCCCTGGACAAATAACACAAATTTAATGCAAAGTAAGCAAATTATATGCTTGTGTTATGGGTGTTAGTCAACGATACTATTACATATATATACTTAAATAGATACCAGAATAAATTTAACAAACTCCCAGACCCGAAAATGCAGACATTTAAATGTTCATCACACAAATGCCTGCCCCCGTCGGGAATCGAACCCGAGCCTCGCGGTTGGTCGATGTAGTTAGGCGAGTACGCTAGCCACTCGACCAACGAGGCGGTCATTGAAAGCATGAAGGAATCAGCAAACATAATCTTAATAGTAATTGGTAGCAAAAAATTAAGACGTTTTTCAACTAATTCCAAGCACAAAAAAAACCTACTGACCTCCTGTACTTTCTTTGACCAAGAAAGAGTATTGTCTATATAAACACCGTTTCGTGTGAATTACGATAAAAACTTCAAAAATTCTACCCCTAAGGTGATAAAGCAAATGAAATATTCAAAGACAAAGTAGTTATATGAATTTTACATTAGTTAAAAATGTTATTTGTTACATAAATTATTTTTTTGAATAATAAAATTAAAGCAACAATACAGGTGGGTGCCCTGGTCCACGACTAGCCTAAGACAGTAAGTTTCACGATGTGTAAAGTAAACAAGCTGTCGCCAACCGGGCACATAATTATCCAAATCGGGGCACCGTTTTTTTTTTGGAAAATTGAAACAAAAACATGTTATCTCTAAGTTGGCCGAAAGTCAAAACCGGAGCTCAGGAATGTCCAACACCGGACCGATAGATCGCAGAGGCGATCCGGTCAAAAGAAGAAATGGCAAAGCAACCACCACAGCAATCAGGCCTTTATCCTATCTGCTTTTTACTACTACCAAATCCAAACCTCAACAGATATGAGAAGAAATGACGAAAGAAACTCCTCTTTTAATTATATTAAATAAATAGTTATCACAAAGAAGTTACTATTTGCGTTTGTCTGACAGGAAATCTTTTCCTAACAGCAAGTCTTTAGTCTTCTTTAAATATTTTTAAAATGAAAGTTATTTAAGATTATCAGGAATTTGGTCACATCGTTTACTAATTGAAATATGTTTATACAATACAATACAGCAAGATTTTTTTATCACCATCCAAATTTTTTCTGGGCATAAAATTCATGTCCATTTATGAAAAAAAATAGGTATCTAGCAGGTAGCTATCTAGCATGTCAGAGCACTCAGCGCGTAGGTACGGAACGCGCGCTGCCCATAAACTAGACGACTTTGCGATATCATATCTTAATATTTTAGTATTGAGGGATACTAAAAGAAAAAACACGTATTTAATTATTTTCACTTAAGATCAATATATTAAAATTTGGATGGTGATTAAAAAGTTAGGGTGTATATATAATATATATATATATATAGTATATATATATGGTTCTTTAATGGGCATACGTAATTTCTCATTTTTTATTTCTAAAATGAAGATTTTTTTGAAACAAATGATAGCGAGCCAGTGTCAAAATCGAGGGTTTTGAGGTATCAATAACTTCTACTGTCTTCAATAGATCAAACTACTCCAATTGTTAAGTTGACATAGTCGACATCTCAGTGTAATAAAAACTGTAAACTTAAATCTGGTGCACGTTCACGTGTTCCGGTTCAGAGGGTAAAGTTTGATTTTGCTCGAGGCCTAACATCCCGGCCTCAGTTTGGGAATGCAACATCTACCTCTGTTGTCTCTAGGCGGCGTGAATTCCTTACCATCGGAAAATCCGTCAGCGTCTGTTCCTTCCAATATCATAAAAATAAAAAAGACGTATGGCACTCGAAGACTTCTTTACGGAAAGGATGCTGTGTTAGGCCATTTCTGTAAAGTTAAATGGTTAATGGCAGTGCATGAGTAAAAAAATCAACGAGTCGTATTTTGGGAGTGCCAGTGGTAAAAACTTGAAAAAGAACGTTATGCAGTTTTAATATTTTTGAAAGCTACGGAACACTTTTGAACGAAATGCTTTAATTTTCAATATTAAAGTACCGATCACTCATATGGTATAATATTCGTTTAATCGATTTTTTTCAAGAACACCGTAGTAGATCTTCAAGCTATCTCTCAGCTTGGCCTGCAAAACGGCCGACAAAACTAAAATCATAGTATGAAACTCAGATTATATAGTAATACATCGTAATATATGAAATGCGGCGATAACATTCGATGGATTTACCCTCCCTCCTTCTTAAAAATTTTCGATCAAGTGACGTGTCTTGATTTAGCATTTTTTACTAATCGCCGCTAAAGAAGTTTTCACTTAGAATTAATAAAACATTTTTATGTACTGTTATTCTTTATTATGCGTTCACAGCGCAGTAGGACTGCAAAAACGAACTCCAATTGCCTTACCACGAGGCGGTATGGCAATTCTTTTTTTTTATCTTATCCAAATTTGTTAACATCCTAGGTGTGGTTTATAGGTACTAGTTGTGGTTTTTGAGTTATAGCTAATAATGCATTAAATTTTATACAGAGAGTCTGGTAGAAAATTGTACATACGCCTAGGGTAGATATTAGGGTTTGTCTGCTTCCTACCCCCGCCCATTATATTGACTTTGACCTCATGGTTTTATTTTAATATTTTATTTATTTTTCATTTATTATTTTAATAATACTACCTGTAACTCAAAATCTATTCATAGGATAGGTCTGCTAATGGTCTTGTTTTAATCGTTAGAGTCTTGATGTACTGTGAAAATTCACACCAGAAAATTGTTGAGAATTGAAGATATGGCCTGAAGTATCATAGTTAGGTAAAAAAATATTTTAAGGGGAACTTTCTATGAAGTTTAAAAAAAAAACAAACAGGTTTGGAGTTTTCCTGATTTTTTTAAAAACATTCCCAGTTCATACACTTTCTAACGACATGCTAAAAGTGTTATTGTCACTTTTAGTTCCGAAGTTATTAATTTATTTCTGCAATTATTTTGAGTTACAGGCAGTATTAGTAACAATAATAATTATAAAATAAATAAATTAAAAAAATTGGTAGTTGTTGTTTGTTAAAAAATAAATTAAAAAGGAAGCAGATCAACCGTAGTGACTACCCTAGGCGTATGTGCAGCTCCCTACCAAACTCCCTGTATACCTTGACGACATTTCGACAGAGTAGAATATGTTTCTATTCAAAATAAGTACACTTGTACATTTCCACCTCACGTCAAATTTATATAGGCCTACTTTGGAGTTATGTCCTACCATTCCAAAAAAAACAAAGAGCAAATTATTTAATATCTGCACACTGCCCATTCTAACTTATGGCTGCCAATCAAGGTCACCAACACAAGAAATGACAAGGAAGCTTAAAGTCTGACAATTAGCAATAGAAAGGAGTATGCTAAATGTGAAAAATCTGACAAAATAAAAAACAAGGTCATTAGATACAAATCAAAAACCACACACATAACATCCAAAATATAAAGACTTTTTTATAATATTGGAAGGCAAATAAGCAAACGGATTTCCTGATTTTAGGAAATTCACGCTGCCTAGAGACACCAAAGGTGGTAATGATGCCTTGCCAACCTGAGGCCGGAATGTTAGGTCTCGAGCAAAAGTAAGTTTAAAGACTGAGATAGAGGTGGGCAACACATCTGATGAGAGGTCATGATACATGGAGCAAAATGATGACCAGATGGTATCTCCGAGAGGGCAAAAGGAAAAAAGGTAGACCGCACAAAAAGTACTATGACGACATCATGCAAGTAGCAGGAGTGACCAGGAGCAGAGTAGCCTAAAATAAGATGAAATGCAAACGGTTGGCCGAGGCCTTTGTCGACTGGCAAACAGATCTGCAAATCAGAATCAGAATCAAAATAATCTTTATTCACATGAACCATACAAATGGTATTTGTGCGCGTCGACATTTTTTTAAACTACCATCGGATCGGAATCGCGGCGTCACACTGAGAAGATCCGGCGAAAGAAACTCAGCGGGCTTGTCTTTTTTTTCAATAATTATATTTACAATAATAAAAATACAAATTACTGCTTAAAAATACAAATTACAATCTGATTTTAACTTATATAAAAGGTACAACAAATTACATTACAAATTTCAGTGGGAGATTAAAATCTCTATCCCCAAGCATGTTCATCTTCCAAATACTCTGAGACCATATAATAGCCTTTTTGACATAATTTTGCTTTGATACATTTTTTAAACTTATTTATAGATAGATCTCTAATATCAATGTGCAGCTCAAAAAATCAGAAAGCAAGATATTTTAGTTTAAAATACATTTTAGTTATTTAGCCAAGTTTGTGACATGTAACTCAAAGATATGAATAAAGGGCTTTTATTATTCCAAAAAAGACTCACCCGGATTGGTACTACCGCCTTACCTATTCCTGCCGCCATAACGTCATGACGTGTTCCGGTTCAGAGGGTAAAGTAGCCGGTAAACTTACTTTTGCTTGAGGTCTAACATCCCGGACTCTGGTTGGCAACGCACCATTACCACCTTTGGTGTCTCTAGGCGGTGGGAATTTCCTACTATCAGAAAATCCGTCTGCTTGTTTACCATACCAATAAAAAAACATACCATTGATTTGGTAAGTTTCTACTGTTTGGAGTCGGTTACAAGCATGAATGAATTGTTTGAATGAATGATTTATTCCACCGTCATGAAAAACATTTACGCAATAAAATTGACCCCACCTATCTCTTGGCAATGAAAGATAATCATTTAAAAATGATCAATGAAGTTTTATCATTGTTATTTTAATAGGTAGTTAAAGCATTTAACATGTTGAAAGTGCTTTTATCTGATTAAATTAAACAGCATATTTTCATGACTATGTATTAAGATATTATTTACCTTTTATGATTTTTTGACATTTTAGCCAAAAGATTAAATCTACCGTCTATTTTCGATTTTATAATTTTCAAGATATGACATTTTGAATTGCATAAAAGACAGAATAAGCCTTCATTATGCAAAATCCTCGTAAGCAGTGTAACTGCTGTAGTGAGAAGTCTTCTAAATGACACAGAATGTGACAAGCTTTAACGTTCCGATCACCCACCACCTAACTCACCCTCCACGCATAGAAGACGTAGAATTCGTATGATGATTTGCCTTAACATATCATAAAAAATAATGTTTCAACTAGTTCTCTCACGGCCAATATTAATCTAAATAAATCTAAATAAAAT
>NJDD01000477.1:125306-156862 GCA_002245505.1 Calephelis nemesis
CGCCTTCTTCTATCAATAATCAATCCTAATCCAAAACTCGCTATCCAAGATTGATATTTTGATCCATTTTTATGTTATCGCTTGCCAATAACATATCTGTGGACTGGATAAATATGGAAATTAGGTATGGGATAGGACGGCGGATATGCAGCTATCTAGATTGCTTGAAATCCATTAGATTGAGATACATTATTAACATTGGCCGTAAGTCCACAGGATATAGGTTTAACTTCAAAATTAAAGCATCTTTCCTAAAAATTAAATAATAGTCATTTGATGTCAATAGGTCTATGTCCAGCAGTGGACGTCCTCCGGCTGATGATGACGATGATGATGATGTCAATAGCGCAAAAAAGCTATGTCTAGACAACTAGTATGGATATTGTACGACGATTACTCTCTATACGACCTTATTTCACTGACTGCAGAGTTGGAATATTCCAGAAATGTAAACTAAATTATTACACGAGTGGACGATTTAGTTATTTCATTTGTTCGCCAAAAATTTTATGTACGTATTTTATTTTCTTTTATACATATTTTATGTACATATTTTGGCATCTGTCTGGTGCCATAGGTTCTTTTTATATACGTATTTTAGTAAGCATATCTGCACTTATAATATGGACATTTTTTTAAATTTTGGTCACCACTAAAACTAAGATTCTCTGAGTAAATGGGTCCAAACAGAAGTCATGTCTGTTTTCCATAGAAGGCCAGAAAGCTGCGTGAAACCAATCTCGTATAAATTGAAAATAAAAGTTTTTTCTAATTCTAAGCTGTGGGCTAATTGTTGGAGGTTTAAAAGGAGATTTGTTTGTGAAGTTTTTAGGAATCCCATTAAGATCACGAAAGGTATCATCCGCCGGGTATACAACACCATATGCCTCCTGCCTTCAACAGCTCATTGAAGAAATTTCAACGCCGGGTGTGTATGTTCAAGAAACTAAAGACGTGCCAATAAACAGAGGCATCACGCGAGCCTCCATTTGGTTTAACATGATGCGCACTATTATCTCTGATGTAATTTTTTCAATTCATCATTCATCGATTTGCAAAATTCGTATTAAGATTGCGGGAAAAATCACTGTAGATACTTTCCTTGCAACAATTAAATTTACATTAGGTTACATTTGAGCACATTCAAAACTGAGCTTGGATTTAAACTCGACGGATTGCAGTGCTTTTAGAGCTGCCTGACTATCCGACAGTATAATGATATGCTTATGAGAGTAGAAGCGGCTTAGGTTTTCTTGAGCACACACCAAGATAGCATATATTTCAGGCTGATATACAGTAGCGTAAAGACCCAAGCTTACATGCTTGCTGAATAACGGCCGTTGGCAGTAGACACCTGCTCCCGCTTTCCCATCTTTTCTTGATCCGTCAGTAAAGCACGTGACGTCCCCTGATTCGATGGGTTTTGATACTCCGTTAATCCATTCTTCTCTGCTGGTTGAAGTAATATCGTACAGTCTTTTGAAACTGTATTTTATTATCATGGTATCTGATGGTATAGCCATCCTATGATTTGCAATGAGTCCATTGTAAAGTGTCCTCAGTGTTGAAGATTGCCAGTTACATTGGTCTTTCGTCCACTTTTATTTAATTATTGTAAACCAGACATTCTATTCATATAGCAAAAGCCCTATCTCCAACAGAGGGCTTGAAGCAGGAGACTTACTTTAAAAAAAAAGACTTTTCAATATAACTGGCTGACCAGACAGGTGTAATATAAATACTAAATATAAATATTAAAATAAAATTAGTTTTATTTTATGTGAACCTTCTCCTGACGATAATAACTACAACAAAATAGGAATTATCGTAATCGGTCCTTCAGTTAATGCGTGATACAATGACCAGAGGACGTAAAGTAAAGTATCTTCAATTTATATCCTCGAAAAGGTAGGCAGAGACACAACCAGGGCACCCAAAACCCTAAGCCTATCGCCAACCGGGGCAATCCAATTCCGAACAACACTTTT
Organism: Calephelis nemesis; assembly: GCA_002245505.1. Lineage (NCBI taxonomy): Eukaryota > Metazoa > Arthropoda > Insecta > Lepidoptera > Riodinidae > Calephelis > Calephelis nemesis. The sequence goes on from NJDD01000477.1 coordinate 127,295, forward strand.
TTTATTAGAAAATTAGAAAAAACATTTTTTGATAGACATTTATCGGTATTTCAATTTTGATTTTATTAAAATTTAAATTTGATCAATTAAAAAATGACGTGTGTATTTTATTTAAATTCAATTGTACAACTTTTCATGTATATCTTTAATAAAATTACCATTTTCAATCCTTATGGATACCTGCCCAAAGTTACGAAACGAAAATGACGGAAAATCGAACTCCTACCGACTAAGTCCACAAGCAACCCCACCTTGTCTGCTCCTTATTTTTTTGTGATATTAAAAGACAAACAAGCAAACTGATGATAAGAAATTCACGCCGCCTAGAGACACCAAAGGTGGTAATGGTGCATTGCCATTCTTGGCCGAGACGTTAGGTCTCAAGCAAAGTAAGTTTACCGGCTACCTTATCTTCCGAACCACAAAAAAGGAATTTTAAAGAGAGATTGAACCTAATTTTGTACATTAATGGTGTTAGTAATTCTCATTAAAAACACACTCTTCTAAACACACAAAAATATGCATAGTTATTGTAAAACAAAACTGCTTTCAAGATTTTGTTCAAATTTGAATAGGAACACCTGGGAATCACGGTCTGTTTAAAAAAAAACATTGAAATCAATAATAAAAACAACATATACATATCGAAGAATTGATAACTTCCTACGTGTAGGCAATCAATCTTCAACATAAAAATAATTATGTACGAAAACATTGATAAGTGTTATCTTAATTATTCATTTAGATTCACATTATTTCTAAATAGTAAGACGTCATTCAAGGTTACTACAGTAATCAATCATAAGATTATTATTGACAAGTAAAATAAAAAAAATGCTAAACCCGGAGTGTAGGGTTTCGATGCACTTAGTAAATTCCATTATGTTTAGTTTATTCATACAACAGAAGGGTTTTTATGTAAAATTTGTTAACATTGGAGGTAATTCAGCTGTTCACAAATTAAACTTATTTTAGATGCATGCTATATTTTTTAAATAAAACAAAAACAAAAGAGTTGGAACGTTTCAGATATATCAGATTAGTCCGGAAATGTCAAATTGTGATGTTTTTAATCAACGTTTTCCGAGTGATAGATTAAACGTCTGTAGAAATGTCGTGTACGGTCTAATTTGACAACACGAAATGTGTTTTGTCTCTTTCTGTTACTTTTGTTAAAAAAAGATAGCGATAACTTAAAATTAGTTAAGTTAGTGAACAACAAAATTACCACCATTGTCTTAAAATAACAAAGCATCTTCACGCCCATATCCCCGAAGGGGTAGGCAGAGGTACAACCAGGGCACCAACGACTCGCCGAAGACACTAAGTCCCACAATGTGATAGGTGGCAAGCCTATCGCCAACCAGACACATTTCCCATCCCGAGCAACTTTTTTTTAAACAGAAAATTGGAAAAACCTAATTTTTCTTTTTGTTGCTCGACCCGGGATTCGAACCCGGGACCTCATTCAGTCAAGTCCAACTGAATCGCTAGACCATAGAGGCGAGATAAAGTAATGCCAAATAATAGACATTTTTATATTTTTAAATGAAGAAACACTTGTACTGTTTTACGTATCACTTATATTTTATTATCAAATATAATAGACATTTTAGTAACAAAAGAAATTTTATGCAAGGAAAACATTTACTTACATTATTCATAAATAACAATATAATGAGGTCTTAAACATTGCGTCTTTACCATAATTAACTACAACAATAAACTTTTTTTCACACCACTGAACTTATTATTAACCAATTTCGTCAAAACCATATCGTTAAGGAAGTTGACCTATTCTCGATGACTTCTTAATACCTACAGCCTACTGAACAATATCTATTCATTATTTACTTGACAGATACCTGACATATATTTTTATGATATAGGACGGCAAACAAGTAGACGGATTTCCGGACGGTCAGAAATTCACGTCGCCTAAAAATACCAAATATATGAAAAAAAATTAAATATTACAAATAAATTATTAAATATTATTGCCGATATAGTGATTAGTATTTCCTCTACTGCCACCTACTTCTGCACTCAAACTAAACTTTTCAAAATTAGACACCTTGACATGTCATTGGTTACGATGCAGTTGCTGATAGCAGTAATTGACAACTATCAATTGCCCCGATCCATCTTTCCTCAATATTATAACAAGGAACAAATTACAGTAGGTAATAAAACGTTTGCTGTGGAAATTATTTGGTAGATTTGGTAAATAATACAATATTATACCAGGTTGAACCTTGGAGTATTATTATTCCTATTTATAAATAATGCCGTTAAGGTCTGTAACATATATTTTTGCCATAATCATTATATAGCAATGAAATAAATTATGAATATACATTACGTAATTTCGCCACTACACCGATCAACCGCGAGCCTCTGGTTCGATTCCCGACGGGGCAGGCATTTGTATGATGAACATTTAGATGTCTACATTTCCGGGTCTGGATGTTTATTCAATATATTATTCTGATATCTATTTAAGTATTTCTATGTATTAGAATCGTTGGTTAACACCCATAACACAAGCATATTTAATTTGCTTACTTTGGGGTTAGATTCAATGGGTGAAATTTATTTATTTACATACATACATACATACATATCTTCACGCCAAGTCCCTTACGGGGTAGGCAGAGAGTATCGAGTGCCAGACCTCACGATCCTGACAAACCTGTCTTGCTTCCTTCACATTCATTACCCTTTTCATACAAACACGCCGGTTTCGGAGACTCTTGACACCACCCTCGGATAATATCCGATTGATCTGATCGTGAAATGTCAGCCTTGGTCTCCCCGGGTACCTACATCCATCCACATTCGCATTGTATATCTGCTTTGTCAATCTTTCATCTGTCATTCTTTCCACATGCCCGAACCAGCGGAGCATGCCCTTTCGCATTTTAACACCAACACTTTCTTTCAATCCCACTCTTTCTCGGATCTCACTGTTACGAATGCGGTCAGCGAGCGTTACACCACAGATTTTCCGTAGTGCTCTCATTTCGACCGCATTTATCCTACTTTCATGATCTTTCTGACATACCCAACTCTCACTTCCATACAATAATGTTGGGATAAGCACAGAATTATGCAAAGCGAGTCTAGCTTTTTGACTCAAAACCTCGCTTTGGAATAGCCTACCCAACGCTCCATTCGCACTATTCTCTGCACTCACTCTCTTCTCTACATCCGCGGTGTACCTTCCATCCCTACTAAAAGCACAACCAAGATAATATACAATTTCATTCACTTGTTCCAGCACTACATCATCAACCAAAACTCTTACATCCGTTCTGGCTACATCTCTTTCAAATACCATTATTTTGGTTTTGGTTATTTATTTTAACATAAACCCTGTAAACCTGCATGCACAGTTTGCAACTACACGTTTAGACTTCATCAGGGGATCAGACTTTAAACCGTATGCAAAAATTTAACACGACATCTAAATTTTTTATTTCTATTTTTTTCAATTGCACTGAAAGCTACCATACGGCCAAGTTTCAAAATTAAAAAATGAGCGTGCGTGTTTACTTCTTATTTTTAATAATATCAATGGGAGTATTTTAATAAAAATATCAATGATTTTATTCATATTTTATTTATTTTCAATCAAAGGTATTTTAATAATGCAATCCATTATTGTAATGTTTAGGGTAATGCAACTGCTGCTACCAAGTTGCTCTGCACACCCACACTTTTAATGGCCTGAAAATTATACAATATTAATGAATTTATTTAAGAATGTAAAATAAAGACTCAAAGATAATGGTGACTTATTATTTTCTGGTTTCAACAATGAACATTGCGTCAAAGTATAAGATTCCGTATGCATTATGTTGATGTAGACTTTGTAATTCTGAAGACATTTCTTATCTCCTATGGCACTTTAGTGAAACCAGTATATATCCATACAACGGTATTACTTAATGGATTTCAGACCTGGCATTTTTCAGTACAAGAGCCCAGTTATTCGTTAAGATTGGTAAGGCGTCTGCGCAATCTCTAGTATTAGGAATGTTCGTAGGTTTTTCGTATGTTTGCGTACGATTAGGTGCTTACCTACCAACTTGTTTGTCTCCTCTATATAGCGGTGTTTAATCTGCACAGCATTCTGCCACTGAAGTTGATAACTATGATAAATAAGAGTCACATGCGCACATAACATTCTTGGATTTGGTTTCTTACAAAATGTTTTAGTTTTAGTGAAAGAGTATCTCCACGCCTATATATCTTGTCTATATATCTCAGAAGCCGTAAGATGCAAAATTATAACACAAGTGGCAAGCTTTCAGGTTATTTAGTGCAAAAGTTGGACGATGGAATACAAGGACAAATATTATTTAATATTATAAAATAATTTTAGAGACATTTTCACTGAAGTCAACAACACAATATCCTCAGGCTGCTTAAGAGTATAAAATATTTAAACGATCTGTGGTGGACAACCTCTTGGAAAGATATTGAATTCAGAATGCTATCTCATACAAGCCTTCTAGTCTCATATCCACTCGCGGTAAACGTTGTTTTTATTAGGAATGCTAGGATTTTTTTATACACGAGGAGGCAAACGAGCAAATGGGTCACCTGATAGACAATGATCACCGCCGCCCACGGGCATCCTTTACACCAGGAGTATCACAAATGCGTTGCCGACCGAAGGAATGAGTACGCTCTTTTCTTGAAGGTCCCTAAGTCATAATTGTTAGGGAATACCGCCCTCGGTAACTGATTCCACAAAGGTGTTGTGCGAGGTAAAATGTCGCTGTTAAGTTATAAGTAAAAAAAATTAGCGGCTGGCATTAAACCAAACAACTCCTCAGAACATTCCCCATGATAGATGCGGTAGAAAGCATTAAGGGACCCAACATCTCTACGCAGCGCCAAGGGATCAAGCCGATTGGTAATTGCCCGGTCATTGACAATTCGAATTGCTCTACGTTGAATGCGGTCAAACGGAAGGAGCTGGTACTGTGGAGCCCCTGCCCAGAGTTGAGAACAGTACTCCACATGAGGCCGAATTTCCGCTTTGTATAGTTGTTAGCGTTGGGTCGGCTTGAAATACTGTCTTGTCTGTTACGGGTGTTGTTTGTTGCCCAACCCGAGGGTCGAACCCGAGACCTATTGAAGTCAAGTCCTACACCGGATCAAATACAAATCTACGCTCCACACGGATGCAAACCAATGCTTTAATCCGTATGGAACCCTTGTTATAAATGTTATTATCATCTGAAAGGTAGTTTTTAGATTATCTTTAATTATGCATATTTTTACTTTACACAGACGATTTGGCGATTCAAACCGGTTTTTTGCAGTTTTACTATACTTACTTAAATTTTAGATGATTTTCATTTGATGTACGAAAGAAACTGTAAATTTCTATAGTCATACGTATTGTTTTGTGTTTTATTCTTATTTATCTAATAACTTTAATATTTTATCTTATATTTTATATCTACTGACCACGCCTTTGTCAACTTTTTTTGGATTTAACCTAAACAGTTTATTTCCTACGGAACTTTAAAAATGGAATTCCATTTTAATCGATTTAGATTAAATCAGATTCTTCCAAATAGATAAAGAATGCGCTTATTATCATCATAATCATTTGAGAAAAGATAAGCGTTACCATAAATACACACTTTTATTCGGAAAACAACCACGGAATTACTGAAGTCATGAGGCTCCTTGTGGTACTTTTTGCAACAGCTGCAGGTATGTTTTGTTTATTTTCATTTCATTTTGTAATATTTTATCTAGATTTACTTTTCGTATTTTACATACCTTAATTAATATATATATATATATATAAATCAATTGCTGTTCGTTAGTTTCGCTAAAACTCGAGAACGGCTGAACCGATTTCGCTAATTTTGGTTTTGAATTATTTGTAGAGGTCCAGGGAAGGTTTAAAAGGTAAAAAATAAGGAAAAACTGCGAGGAAACTAGGAAAACCAACATTAAAAATTTTCCCATATAAAACGGAGCGGGTAGAACGCAGTTCGCCGGGACAGCTAGTAATTAAATATATTTTTTCTTGTCAGTCCATTCAAATATCAATAAAATACACGTAGAGCTAGACAAATCACACTCGGTTATAATATTTTAATGCTTAATGCAGTATGTGTCTATCGTTTTAGTGTGTTCTGGAAGTGTCATTCCTCAGATTCCTGGGGATAACAGCCACTATGTAGAAGGAGAAAGCCGCTATATTTGGATGCCTGATGGCGAAGGTATCCCTCAGCTTGTCGACCTACAAGCTCCTCCAGATTTAGAGATATTAGAGGAAACTAGAAATGGTGCCAATAACGCATATTGGCTCTTCACTAGGTAAGACAACTACGAACAAAACAAAAATAAGAGTTAGTCTATGTGTCAGGTAATGTACAAATATTTAATCGGAATAAATACACAAATATTTAATAGGAAAAAATTTAATTGTAAAAATTACATGTATATACTAAAACCTTTGGGCTGTTTAATCAAATTTTATTATTATTTGACCTACAAAAATCTTGGTGCCGCTTTTCTTGCAAAACTACTAAGAAATGGAAGAACAGTATTAAATAAAAAGAAAATAGTTGACATAATTAGCAAGCATTTTTTGAAATAAACAAAAAGAATACTAATATACTGAACAAGATATAAAGTAAGTTACAGTACAATATCGTCAAGAGTTACAAAAAAACTTACATTGAAACAAAAAAATTATGAGAAAATAAATAAATATCCCTGGAGAAAATACACAAATTAATCTAACCCCAAAGTAGCAAATTATATAATATATGTGTTATGAATATAACATAGAAATACTTAAATACATACAAGAATAAGTTTAATAAACAGACGAAAACGAATTAAGTAAATTAAAAACAAGTAAACGTAATAAAATTACAATCATAGTTCCGAAAACACAAAAGGAAGCTGGGAAATTAAGAAATACTTTCAATTATTTGTCTGATAAACTTAAAACCAGTAGATATTCCAAAGTCATTAAGGCATGTTTTTCTGTTTAAAAAAACGCTTAATATTTTTCAACATAATTTTTTTTTTATTGAGTATATAAAAATAAGTTACAACTATAATTTTAGATCAGTGAAATTGCAAGAAACTGACTTCGATTTCAATAAGTAAGACATCTATGTAGAAAAAAAATATGAGTATTTTCCTTGACTTCCCTAGGGTTCCATTATCGAATCCAGACTTGGTGACAAATAGGACCACTTCTTTTAAAAGAGCGTATTGATGACGCTCTTTTAAAAATAAAAAAATATTTTCGAAATTGATTAACATACATAAAAAATATAAGAATCGAACATATAACCTTCTTTGGAAGTAAATAAAAAAAAGGATTGAAAGAGAAAGTCCAAAATCAGAAGGGATAGAAGTTTTGTAACAAACAAAAATATTTTATAGATCAAAGATTGTTTGAAAAAAATTTTTTTTGATCAAAAAAATTTGCTATGTAACAACTAACGCAAGACACAACCAGTGTTAAATGTTTAAAATCGGGCCAACAGTGATTTTATTTAAAAAATATGGTAAAAGTAAAGTATCTTCACGCCCATATCCCCGAAGGGGTAGGCAGAGACACAACCAGGGCATCCACAATTAGCGGAAGACACTAAGTTCCACAATGTGATAGGTGGCAAGCCTTATCGCCAACCGGGCTCTTTTCCAATCCCGAGCAACATTTTTTTTTTATTAGAAAATTGGAAAACCCCAATTTTTTTTGTTACCCGACCAGACCAAAAAATCGATGTTACAACGACGCCATACTTTCATTCATCATTAAGAATAATGAAAAAAACTAAATCAAGTTTTATTTAAGGTGAATTTATTTTTATTACACACATTACATTTTACATTACACATATTACATTATGAAAAATTATAAATCACACCAATTTTTTTCCTGTTTTACTCAAGTGCAACTCTTAAAACTTTTGCTTATAGAGCATCTCTCTTTTTAGTTGGAAATCAGTCTTATTTACTTATTATTGAGTGTCAAATAAACAAAACCAGTAATTTGAAAAAAAAAACTATCTTGAAAATTGACTCAATGGTGGTAATTTTGTTGCGCACTCACTAAAATAATTTTAGGTTATCGCTGTCTTCTTTCAACGAATGTAACAGAAAGAAACTAAACAATTTTTGTGCTGTCAAATTAGACCGTACACGCAATTTCCACAGACGTTTAATCTATGAGTGATAGATTAAACGTCTGTGGAAATTCGAAACGAAAACTTCGCTTAAAAACATCACAATTTGACGTGTTCGGACTTATCTGACATGTATAAAACGTTCCATTTTTTGTTTTTGTTTCATTTGAAAAAGATAGCAAGCATGTAAAATAAGTTTAGTTTGTGAATAGCAGAATTATCACCACTGTCTTCAAATTAACTAAAATGCATTGTCACTAATAGTAGAAGAGTAACAAAACTATCTGACTTATTGCAAATTAAATAATCTTACCGAACTTAGCTTAAAATTAGAATCTGTACTTGTTATAATCGGCACTTGGTGAAATTTTATTATTATTAATACTTTTAAAGGTAAACGCTTATACTTTTCCACTATTCACTTTATTTTATACTTTAAGTTACGCTATCGCCAAGTCAGAATATAGGAAAAGGGGGAAATGGGAGTCACTTAAGCGATAGTTAAAATAACGAAAAAAAATATTGTGCTATATATATCAAAATAGTTTGCTTACATACTCTAACTAATTGTCTATCAGTCTCAATTTTTTTTTTCAATTAGAATCATACTTTGGCAAAATTGAAGTTTTTAAAAAATATCAGCCTTGACCACCATTGCCCTAACATGCGGGTAATTGTAGTCAGCCTGTAGGACAATGAGGGTCAAAGTTCCAATTCTTTTATTCAGCATCTGTAGCAAATGTAGCCCTCTGGAGAATCCTATTCTATGCAGTCTGTGTGGGCCCGCAGTCCGCAGGATATGCATCGGTACCACATTTCGTTGTTACGGCCAAATTCGGAGCAGATCAAACAAATGTTGCTAGACTCGTCTTCGTTGTCATCACATATGTGAGTCTAACTAATATCAGTCTCAGTGGAAGAGTCGTGTACTGCAAGGTACACGACTCTGGGCCTTGTTTACAGATTTCTGTTGTGAAAGACGTTTCTAGCTTGCTAATATTGCTCGTCCTTTTACAGTCTTAGCTGATTTCTTAATGGGATTTACTGACTCCCATTGCCCGATAATAGGTTTTTCAATAAAAGAAATAAAATTTAAGTAATAAGGTTAAATATTTACTAATTTTTTTATGGTATGATTGTTACGTACTTTATACATAATGTAGTTAATAAGACAAAGGAAAGGTATGATACGATTAGCTATTTTCGCCACTGTATGTGTTTTGACGGGTTTTTGTTTTCTAGATATGGTAGTGACCACCATTGCCCGCTGACTCCCATTGCCCGGTTCTCCCCTATAATCAGGGCTTTATAACTAACTTTAATTGATTAACGTTAGTAGTTGATACTGTAAAAAGTGAAACCGATTGGCTATAGCGTAACTTGAAGTTTTAAGTAAACCATATAGTAGAAAAGTACAATCATTCTTCACCTCAAAAAAGTGTGTTGCTTAAAATTAACAAGCTTTGCCATCATTGTGAGTGTAGGTATTATATCTAGAAAGTACGAGGAATCCCGAATATCCACCTCATTTGCAGTTTTTAAATACCTACGTTATGTTTAATCTTAATTAATACAGTAAGTAATTCCAATGTACCATAGATAATAGAGGTCATTTTCAATAAATTTTAAAGAAAGAAAAAATTTCGCCCCCAGCTGGATTTGAACCTGTATCCTTTCGTCTCAAGCTGACGAATGCTCTAACTATTTGAGCTACTGAGGGTTTAAGTCCCGTGGCGAAATTTTCAATTCTTATCCGTTAAATTTATCCCAAGCACAGGGCAAGTGCTAAAACAAATATACCTTTATAGTGGTAATTTTGTTGCGCACTGAACTAATTTTAAGTTATCACTATTTTTTAACGAAAGTAATGGAAAGAGAAAAAACACTTTCAGTGCTATCAAATTAGTTTGTATGTGACATTTTTGCAAACGTTTTATCTATAAAACGTTGATTAAACTCATCACAATTTAATATGTCCTGTCTAATCATATGTCTAAAATATTCCATCTCTTTCGTTTTTGTTTTATTTGAGCAAGATAGCATGCATCTAAATTTAAGTTTAGTTTGCGAACAGCAGAATCACCACGGTTGTCATTGGTGCCCAAACGATCGATCGCGATCGATCGAACGAGAGGTTCCACGGTCGATCTTAGAGGTTAAGCCAGTTAGTATCTATAGTACCCGTCACGAGAAGCTATAAATTATGTAAACAAACATCTTTTACCAAGTAATTATTTTTACTTCGAGACAATAATGAACTGACCATATTCAATCGAAATAAAAATATAGACGGGTTATATGAAAGTAACAACCTACTTAATTTAGTCGGATCATATCTAACGACTGACGTTTGAGTGTCTTGGTACGGGGACGCGCCGGTCGCCGGGAATGCAAACCTTTTTGAAATAAACGCGTCATTCGAGTTTTGAATTTTTCATTGCTTTGTTAAAATCGCGGATTTGGTTGTTATTGTTATTTTTTTTATCTTTTCGTTATCACTTTGTTATAGTTGTTAGTTTTGTTAATTGTTGCCTTAATTTTAATTTTTTTTATCCATTATTTGTTATTGTGTATTATCGTATAATGAAGCCAGTACCCAGTACATCTAAGGAAATCAATTTGCTACGAAAAAAATGTCAAAACATACGTAATTTATTATACAAGTTTAAATTATTAATTAATTGAATTTATAATTAAATATTTAAAAAAAACTTTTATCTTTGAACCAAATGTTGTTAACTCCCGAACGTTTGTTTACATAATTTATAGCTTCTCGTGACGGGTACTATACAAGGTTTTATTTTCGAATTTCGAATATTTTTTATCTACAAATGTGTGTAAATAATAAGAAATTATGGCAAAATGCTAATAACTACTTATGATTACAGTATAAAATTAATTGATAATATAAATACGTGTTATTATTACTATCAGATAAAAAACTACATAAAAATAAAGCTGTCGATCTTAAACCCTTAGCATTTTCTCAAGTCGATTTTCACAGCATAAAGTAAAAGCACCACTGATCTAAGGTAATCATTTTTGCTAAATAAGTTGTATTTAAACATAATAATTCTAGCTCCAACCCTTGAAGATAATACTTATACACTGACGTTAAAATTATCAGTTCATTAAATACCAATCAATCAATTAATTGTATATTATGAAACAAAGTCCACCATTGCGTCAGCTGTCAGTATCATTTTGTTAATGGGTATTTTTCACTCAAATTGAAACTTTTATCACAAGGGATTTGTGCTGTCATATGAAATATTTTTTCAGTTGTTTTTGTTTCTTTTTTTGTTTTGTTGTGTAATGTCATTCATGCGGACATATTATATTGCCTATTCCAGAGTCGATACTTAAAGGATTAATACTTTAATCAGTGGTCGGTACCCCAGCTGTTGTTTATTTATGCTCAAAATAGAAAAACAAAAGTACTGTTTATCGAAATGTTTTGAATCAAGTTTTAAAATTACAATTAATAAAATTTCAGTCTATACGTAGCGAAGCATGTAGTGGGTCGCTTGCTTCGTATATAATTAACTTATTTATAATCTATTATTTTTTAACAGAAACAACCCTACTAACCGTCAAGTCTTAGTCAATGGTAATGCCAACTCAGTTCGGAACTCAAATTACAATGGTAACCGTCCTCTTATCATGGTAACTCATGGATTTAACAGCGGCGGAACTACTAGTTGGATGAATACAGTTGTATCTGCGTTCTTGGCTAATACTGATTGCAATGTCATCGTCGTTGACTGGAATAGAGCAGCTGCTGGTATTTACTCTACTTCAGTACGAGCCGTGCCTGACGTTGGACGCCACATTGGCAATTTCATCACATTCTTGTTCAATACCACTGGAGGAAACTGGAATAATGTTCACTTGGCTGGACACAGTTTGGGAGCTCACGTTATGGGAAATGCTGGGCGTGCTGTATCAGGACGAGTAGCGCGTGTAACTGGTAAATAACTGCGATTATTATTTAGAAATGTATCCAACATTAACAATACCGCTGGCCACAATACCATCATCACCTTCGGGATCATCATTATCTAGACACGTGGCAGCGTGTCAAGCCAAGTTCAAGCAAAGAACTGGCTAGCCAGCGCCGAGTGTAATTTTACACTTGGTGGCCAAGTTAAATCTAACTTACTGCTAGATCTCTTATTTTGAAATAACAGCATTTGTTATAGTTATCGAATAAAGCAAAGAAATAGGGTTTCATACTTGATTATAATGTTATTTTGATCCAATAAATAAATAATTATTTGGATTTTGCATAGAACTTGGCACCCATTAAGATTTCCATTCTTTTTGCGGCGGAGTTAACAGCCAAGCATAATTTTTGTATTGAATTTGGCTCTCCTTTTTGACATTTATGTTTTTGGTGGGATTAGAGCATATAAATAGAAGCTACAACGTTTTTAACGCACAATGGCATATAACATACTAGATGAAAATTGATGTTTGGGTCAAAGCAGTGTTAATATTAAGTTTCGCAAACATCAGACCCTTTACTGAAATTCAAAAGTGCTGTAACGGAGTCAGATATTTGCAATGCTTTGTGTTCTATGCTAAAAGGAATCTATTCACTCACGATTTAAAGACGCCTAAATTAAATTTCTCCATTGGTTCCTTTTATCCAAGTGATTGAATTTTTATCAGTTTCTCTACATGATAGTTAAATTTCGATTGGCATTTATTTTGGTAAGTATTACCTGAACCTGTGATACTCCTGGTGTTGCGGATATCCGTGGGTGGTAGTAATCTCTTTCCATCAGGTGACCCACTTGCTCGTTTGCCTCCTCTTATATATAAGAAACCCTCTTAAATGTCATATTATCATAGCGCATTATAAATTTGTGGCCTTGTGATGATTGAGTGAGAAAACGTAGATTGGATGGTCATGCCAAAAATAGAATAAATGTAAGTCTTCGCTATTTGATGGCTAGATAAATAATTTTTCTGCTGAAGTCTTATTGTCTCTTTTGCAATTAGTAGAACACACAATTGTAACATATTCCTACAAAATTGATAACTTTCAGGTATGGATCCTGCCGGACCTCAATGGGGAGGCAACTCTAATGCTTTAAATAGACAATCAGGACAATACGTCGAATGTATCCACACTGATGGTGGCCGGCTAGGTATAAACGATCCCATTTGCGATGCCAACTTCTATCCCAACGGTGGCAGGAATCCACAGCCTGGTTGTTGGGAGAACACTTGTTCTCACAGCCGTGCACCACAACTATTAGCTTCAAGTGTAAGGACAAACCACTTTGTGGGTCGCCTTTGCTCAAATCTCAACCAAGCAAACAACAACCAATGCAGTGGAGGCACTTTCAACATGGGCAATAACATATTTAATAAACGCGGGTATGTATATCTTTTCTTTGTACTGTGAATTAAAAAGGTGACGGATTTCTGATTGCAAAAGATACACACAACCTATAGGTTAGATAAGGGCTTAGAGCTTTACCACCTCAAGTCATCTTAAAGTTTCATTCTTATTCCACTGGCTACTCCGCCTTTCAACGACTTGAATACCAAACTATTACCAACAATCTCTTATTATTTTATAACCATTTCTATCAAATAAATCCAATCAATATTAAATCTGCTAATATAAAATCCATGTGCATGTGCAAAACTTCTACTCGTATCTTTTCATTGAATGAAACCTTTTTATAGATTTACCATTACCACGTTCTACGACAGATTTATATGCACTGGTCGTTAACATGTGATTAGAATTCGTGCAAAGGCTATTCGAATATTATGAAGCGGATTCAAACAGACATATAATCAACGCTATATACGCATAAAGAATTACTACTTACATCTATATATATAAAAGAAAGTGGTGTTATTGCTATTTATAACTCGAGAACGGCTGGACCGATTAGGCTGAAAATAGGACTGATTAGGCTGGTAGTGAGGTATCTTAAAACCGGAAGGACATAGGATTCTTTTCGTTCTATTCGGTTCTGAAAAAACTGGGAAAAACAACATTTTAATTTTTCTCATACAAACTGAACGGGCGGAACGAAGTTTGCGGTAACTGCTAGTTTTATATAAATATTTGGAAATTGATATTTCAAGTGGTTGAAAAACATCGGAAGAAAATCGGGAGGACTTTACGAGGATGAGAATACACGTCGCTTTTAGACACAACACATCGTGAATGGTCCATTACCAACAAGTGGCTAGTTGTTAAAATCTAGTAAGTCTACCGGCTTCCTAAATATACACGTCATTAAGTACTACTTGCATCTTTTTAGGTCTGGTATATACGGCTTACGTACCGGTTCCTCGTGGCCATTCTAAAGGATACCAAACTGAAAATCGTCGGATCATTTAACTTGATGTAACATATATTTATTGATGTATTAAAGTATATAGTTCCAAATATGTGTTTAATTTACTCATTTACAATTTTCGAGATTCTTTTATTTATTTACCAGTTTTGAGATTTTTTTGTTGTCCTAGTTGTTGTCAGAACGATTTTATGCAAAGAAAAACTGAAACAATTGGTGGGAAAACGGATTAAAGAATCTAAAAATTTTCTGTACAAATTCTTAACTTCTTAGCTGTTAATGATAAGCGATACCAAATTCGCCGGGTCGGTTAGTATTACTCCTTAGTATATGTAATAAATAAGTACCTTTTTTAAGCCCTTGTGCCCTGTTTATTGGTTAAGTGTTATATTTAGAATTATTCATTTACAAATTAAATAGTGCAAGCCTCCTATCTTTAATAGTATAAAATGAAGCATGTTTTCCACTGCAACATGTTTCGTGATATTTTTAAAATGCCAAATTACGATCATATTTTGATAGTTCTTTTTAAAAAGATAGGTCATAACTCCAAGTTAGTCTCGTATGAATTTTGTCGAAATCCGAATAGTGGTTTTCGATTTATATTTAACAATGCATAAACTTTTATGTACTTAAACCGTGTCCACCAATAACATTAAATCATACCGTGGGGTGATGTAGATAGTTTCAGATTTTTCGCAGTTTTACTGTGTTTAAAATATGTTTAAATCAAGGAACGCACGTGTTAGAACTCAAACAGACTACAATACGCGAACTACAATAGAGCTTTTAACATAATGGAGGTGTTTGAGGCATCTTATATATCTTAATTTGACGTATTCTGAGTTACTGCAGCCGGGCTATAAAATTTTATATCACGAGTACATCCATGGGGACTAAGCACATGAAGCATTTAGTCGTAACATTCCATCTAACTTTTTAACAGACTCTAAAAAAGGAGGAGGTTCTCTATACGGGTGTAAATATTTTTGTACGTTTGTTACCCGATTACTCGGCCAGAAGCTGATTGATTTTGATGGTTATTTTTTTGGAAGATAGGTCATGATTCTTCAACCAATGCATACATTTTTCAACTATCATTTTCCTGGCTCCTTTGCAGAATAGACCATCTGCCTTCCTGCCAGGCAGCTCGTAAAAGGCGAACATAGGCTTACCGTCATCAACACCATGACATCTCGTCTCATCTCACTAAGAAGTATAGTATACCAACGACTCGCCGGAATTGGTACCACTGCCTTATACGTCAGTGCTTGCTGTTGATGTGATCAGGTTCGGAGGGTAAGGTAGCCGGTAAACTTAATTTTGATCGAGACCTAACATATCGGCCTCAGGTTATCAACGCAAAATTACCCAAAGGTGGTAATCTAGGCGCCGTGAATTTATTTCCATTTAGAAATCCGCCTGCTTGTTTGCCTTCTAATACCATAAAAAAGACCTAATCAATGATAATTAAAAAATTATACATTATTAAGTGTAACTCCAAAACTTTTAGTAGGATTTTGATAAAAAAAATTAAATCATATCATTTAAGGACCATAACGGAAATATTACTGCACTTAATTATTCGGTTTGAAAGTGAACATTATATTATTATTAGACGAGAAAAATTATTTTTGCTATCATAAATTGACAAGGCGTTTGTTGGAATTAGATTTTAAAGTTAAATGAAATATTTAAAACTATTATTTAATAATTTCATTAGATCGCCTATGTGTTCTACTGGTGTGGTATTGGCGTTGACTGCATGAGGTTCCGAGTTCGATTCCAGGTAGGGCAACATTTAACTTTTATTTCGAATAGAAAAAACGCCGCTGTCGGATTAGTTCCCTTTTGGCGATAGGTTTGCTACATAAAACTATTGACTACCTACTGCTAGACATTATACTCCTAATTAAGAACTGATGTAATTTTCTGATATTGCTGACTCCGTTTAATGTGCCTCTATTTCAAAGAGCCTTGTCAAGTCAATTAGCAAAGTCAAAATTACATTACCTAGTGCTTTGTTAGGAGTGTAATCTCCAGTAGCAGTCTTCATGGTTGGCATCTATCACTCAGAGAGAGTGTACTCTGGTTGTTCTAATATATTTATATATATATATGATGATATGGAAGGAATGATTGCGTGTTGTGCAAAAAAGGGATAATTAAAATTGAATTTCATTGTTTGAAGAGTGCTATACAGTAAATTGTCCGAATAGGAATTCACCGCCCTACCTATTCCTGCCGCCATAATGACCCTGCCATGTTCCAGTCCAGAAGATAGGGTAGCCGGCTTGCTAAACTTGAGTTATAGGCCTAAGCCACATGCAGCATCTATGGTGCCTAGAGGCTACGGTTATCTCTTACCATCAGGAGAGCCCGTTGTTTGCATACCTTCAACTAAAAAAACGACAGTCGCATAATTCTGTAATCATACAATATGGCATTATCATGATCGTAACACAATCATTGTGCTGAATTTTTTGGCTTTCTAGGAACCTCGTTTAGTCCAGACATCCCTATGTGAATCCACACTTCAGCGGTGTAGCAGCAAAGCTGCTGAATTAGCTGAATATATTGTACGTTCTATTATTCTTCATATTAATTATAAGTAAATGTAAGTATTAATGATTGCTTTCGTTTACCAAAACATTTGCACATCAAACAAAAATAACCGCGATTCATATCAAGTCCCTTACGTGGTACGTAGGTAGTATTAAGTGACAAACGTCACGATCTTTGCAGATCTGCATAGCTTCCTCCACATTTACTTCTCTTTTCAATCAAACACTCCGATATCGGAGACTCTGGACCTCACCCCCTGATAAAATCCGAGCGATTTAAAGCAAATCATCATCCCGTAATGTTAAGTTGATTCTCCATAGGTACCTTCATTCATTCACAAGCACATTTTATATTTGTCTTATAAATGTTTAATTTGCCAAGTTAGTTCAAAGAAACAGAGCATTCACTTTCTTATTTTTTAAAGCTACACTTTCTTTCAGCAATAGTCTACTTCGAATATCGTTGTCGTGAGTGAGATTTTTCGCAGCGTTCTCATTTCAGCCACATTTATCCTACTTCTTCAATTCTCTGCTTCCATACAACAACGTTAGTAAAAAATTATGCAAAGCGAGTCTTGCACCTAGTCTCAAAATCTCGCTTTGTAACAGCTTACCTAGTGCTCCATTCGCACTATTCCCTGCACACATTCTCCTTTCTACATCCGCGGTATACCTGCTATCCCTACTAAAAACACAGCCAAGATATAATTTTAATCGTTCAAAACTTCATCATCAACTCAAACTCTAAAATACATTCTGGCTATGTCTCTTTCAAGTTTCCCCGTGTTGGTCCAGGCTCTTTTGCAGAATAGACCATCTGCCTTTCTTGCCAGGCAGCTCGTAAAAGGCGAGCATAGGCTTACCGTCACTAACACCGTGACATCCTACTAGGTGGTAGAGTTTCGCAGCGACTCTCCCGGATTGGTACCACCGCCTTACCTATTCCTGCCGCCATAACGTCATGACGTGTTCCGGTTCGGAGGGTAAGGGAGTTGGTAAGCTTACTTTTGCTCGACGTCTAACTTCCCGACCTCAGGTTGGCAACGCACCATTACCACCATTGGTGTCTCTAGGCGGCGTGAATTTCTTACCATCAGGAAATCCGTCTGCTTGTTTGCCTTCCTATATCATAAAAAAAAAGTTTAATTATTTTGGTTTTCTTCGCATTCAAATGTAAGCCATTTTTCTTAGTCTTTCTTTACAAATCACCTTCCAAAACTGTGACCAGTGTTTGCAGCTCAGATACTATAAAGCCCAAAAGTATAGCAACATTTTCATTAAGCAGGCAGTTTACGAATATGCATTATATATGCATAAATATGCATTTCTATATTCATTGACCTTAGAGCAACAATGAAACACATTTATACACCAATGTTTTCTTTCAATCTCAGTCTCTCTTTGTATTTTTTTGATCAAGAGCTGTCTAGAGCACTTAGGTTTTAATAAAAGTCTTTATGCATCGATGATTTTATCTCTCTATAAAACCATTAGACTTCGAAATCTCAATATAGCCATGGAGAAAGTCTTCTTTTGTCACATCTTATCGATTTGAAAGGGTTTCCCTAATTGTCCGCATCGGTATACTCGGCTTTGACATTTCTAGTGATGTTCGGTTTTGTGGCCATTTAAGTGAAAAGGACTATTTTTAGCCTGTAAAAAGCTAGTAGTGCTCAGCAGGGCGCAAACTAGACTTCAAGCAAACCCATCACTAGTAAATGCTGAAAGTGTAAATTCGGCCTTATATGAAGTTCGCAACTCTGCACAAGGGCTTCCTTGAACTTGGTTTTCCCTTGGCCACATCCAACGCAAAGCGTACTCAAATGTGAATTACCGGATTTTCACAAATTGGCTTCATTTTGGCGTTGCGTAGAGTACTTTGTTCTCTTAGTGTACCCAATAGTAGGTACATCGCGAGTTATACAATACCTATAATGTATCATAATGGTACACGAAAATTTATGCAGTTTTAAGTATTACTCAACTAGTGGTTAATCTAAAAAACTGGTGGTTTTTGAAAATCCATCCTTCATCGTGACCAACCTAAAAAAGAAAAGTTGAATTATTAAACTCCTTGTTTTTGATGATTCTTGTATTATTAATCTTTTAATAATATAAAACGTTTTCCACTTATTTTAAAAACCTAATCTGCAATTTGAAGCCTAAGCCCAATCTGCAAATTGTGATACGTCACAGTCATACAATAAAAAAATTATAATTTAGTGCAACCTTCCTTCCAAATTTTTACAACATATTATTTTACTATTTACCAAACATATATTTCCAACATAATAATGATCTTCTATACGTTTAAGTAAACGAGGTACAGAGGGAATATTTTATTAGGTGGCAGTGTAGCAACAAAATATAGATAGGTAGTATAGATTCATGATTATTCTTACGATAATAATTATAAAATTTAAAACTTTCGATAACCTAACACAAAGTTTCAAACAAAATAAACTGCATCAAAATCAGACCATTCGTTTAGAAATTGTAATACCACACTAAAGTACACGTACTAACGTACTCGTATTATTATTCCGATTTCCAGGTGAAATTCGTAGAAATACTAGGCTGCACATTCGCCTACGGAGATCCAATAATTTTAGAACTTATAATGCGCACTAAAGATATCCACGATATGTTACATACCTACTCTTAAAACCATGACAATTTTAGCCTAAAGCTTTCTTAATTATAATAAACAACAAACATGACGTGGTCAGCTGGTAGCGAAATCTGAAAATTATCGTTTGCGTTTTATAATCGGCTTTGAAAATATCAGATAATTTATGATTGAATGTTGTAATAACTATCTCAAAGATAAATGTTTGCATTCAACCTTGATACGAGTATGAATAATTGCATTTTACAAATAGACAAACAACATTTCTTTGCGTTTTTAATTTAATTAATTGTTTCAAAACTACTTGATTAAAATGAATGTATTTTAAAATGTCTATTTGAATAACATCCCATTTACATTTTTATCTGAAATTGTAATTGCCATCTGATGTGCTGTTTCATTTTAAATTCGATCACAAAAATTCGGAAGTCTAATATTTTTTTGTTAGTTTTAAAGATAGAGTTGAAGGTAACAAAAACTTATTTACTTACCGTACTTTGAAAATGCCGTTTATGGATCTTATATGAACATAGAGTAAATAATGTTGTTAGATGTATAGAAAGAAGAATTGCGTCTAATACTATATTTCCGTATAACGACATAAATTGGTATACATGAAGAAATATGATCAAAAGGGTATACGTAACTTTGATTGATCCAGAAGTGAATAATGAATAAATACAACAGCTGTCAGAGGTCCAAATCTTCAGACGGAACCTATTCAAGAGAAAGACGAAACCCAAGCTTAAGAAGCATATAAGAGGGTCAAGTCTACGACAGGCTGGAAAGTGTGTGCCTACCAGAGTAAGATGTGGATAAGTGTTAGAAAATTTTAAATGACAGCATGCTGGATGTCGCAAAAAATCCAGTGGGTCTAGAGAGGTTAAATCCTCTGTTGAAAGAATTAAATCGAGATTGTAATCAAATGATAATATGAAATAGAGAAGGAAACGTACCCTACTAGCATGTATACCATCAATCACTTAGAAAAGAGAAGCGCGAAAGACAAAGTATGAAACTGGAAGAGAAGTTTAGCATACCATTTTGATACAAAACCTTTTTTGGAGTATCTCAGAGTTGTTCGTTTGTCCCTGGAATTAATAGAATCAAGTCTAAGATTAGTAATATTGTTGTAATATCTTTGAAAACTTAATGCATTTTCACAGAAATTCAAGTTCATTTAAAAGAAATTGTGATATCTACTGTGTCAATACAAGGAATAAAAATAATCTTGCTGTGCATGTGTCTCGTCTCCATAGAGTAAGCCATTCTTTCATGGGCCAGTGTATACAGTTTTACAATAAACTTCCCAATTATATGAAAGAACTTCGAATTCATAAATTTAAGAAATGTATTAAATGTAAATTAAATAAATGAAAAGGGTTATTATACCATTGCTGAATATTTAGTTGATAAGACGGCTT
Source organism: Calephelis nemesis (assembly GCA_002245505.1). NCBI lineage: Eukaryota > Metazoa > Arthropoda > Insecta > Lepidoptera > Riodinidae > Calephelis > Calephelis nemesis. Next base: position 148,424 of record NJDD01000477.1, read on the forward strand.
GGGATTAATTGCTTCTCAGGCGAATCTCTAATACATAATGTATCATTACATTAATTTATTGAATTTTTTTAAAAAAAAGACAAGCCCGCTGAGTTTCTTGCCGGATCTTCTCAGTGTGCGGCCGCGTTCCGATCCCGTGGTATATTAATTATTGTATAGATTGTCACAGGTGCCTGTTGTAGGTTTAAGTGAAATAAAGATTTATTATTATTATTATCATCAATTATTGGCATTATTTCTTATTTCCTGAGTTTGTACATTTAACAATATAAAAAATAAATTATTAAAAATATAAACGTAAAAAATAGAGCCCCAAAGACGGTGGTCTTACAACTAATCCGTCAGTGGTCAGGAAGACAGACTGAGGAATATCCGCACAATACAGGCCGTCCCCAAAATTGCTGCCTTCTGAATCCGGTTCTTGAGCCAGGGTTGCAGAGCGAGTCTCTTAAGGTGTTGGTCGAGATACTTCGCTATAAGACCGTTTACTGACAAGACTATCGGGACAATTGTTGTTGAATCAACATCCCACATGTTGGTTACCTCGTGAGCCAAGTCTATGTATTTTGACAATTTTTCCTTCTCAGCTTTCACGAGGTTAACGTCACATGGAACAGTGATATCAACAAAAAAAGCCCGGCGCTCCAAGCGCGCTTTGATTATTATTATTATTATTTTCAAGTGATGAGTAGCAAGAATATCGTGAACATATTATGTCTTTGAAGCGCAACAACTAAACAAATAATTCCGATAATAAATAATTAAATACGATTCCGACGAAAACCATGCTCGATGAGGATGAAGTTCGTCGGAATTATTTGTTTGATTTGTAATCGACTATCAAATATGTTGCTTTGATTTTAAGTTGTGCAGTTACAGTTCACAAGTTACAGGGAACTAAACTAGAAAAAGCTGTTATTGATCTAAGCACAACATTTCGACAAAGGCCTTTCGAAAAAATACAGGACGTATGTTGTTCTGAGTTACGTTAAAATTTTTGATGAAATAGCGTCGTCTGACTTGGATTCAAACAAATTATTGAGTAGGCCACATGACGAAAGTGCATTCCCAGAGATGACGATTACGCAATTTAACATAGATCAACGTAGATCGACCATTCGTTGATGATCGAGCTTTACCCATTCGGCTTGATCCTTTGGTTGCCTCTGTATGATGTAGCTTAAGGTTTCATGCTCACATGCACCTTGATGCATAGTCATCCTCCACTTTGCTATTTCGAAGACATTTACCTCAGACAACACCTTTAACTAACCAAATTTCATTTAGAAATTTCATCAAGAACCATTTCCAAAGGAATGCAACTTATGGAACTTCAAAAAAGAAAATGCTTTTTCTAAAAGGTCGGCAACACAATTTTTGATATTCCTGGTGTTGCGGATTAGCGTTTAGCTCTTTTTCAATAAAAAAATAAAATCCAAAATGCGAGAAAGTTTGTATGGGGAATCAATCATTCATATTTCATTTAAAATAATGTTTAGAAAAATTATAGCACAATATTTAATTTTTATGACACTAACTGTCATTTATTGTCAATGTCAGGTGGTACAAAGTTTGCTAAGTCGACTGGTATATAAATACATACATTTGTGTCATTTAACGGACAAAGGAGACAATGTTCGTAGAAGTCGTCTCTAGGAATTTTTCCAAACTGGCGTTTCTAAGTTGAATTGTAGATTCTTGCGTGAGCGTTCTATACTATGGTACTATCATTTATTTACACTTGGCAAAAAGGCTAAAAATCATTTTCAAAATACGTTTACTTAAACAGGCAAATTTATTTTAGTTTTATTGAATAAAACTAAATTAATAATGACTTATAACAATAACATTTTATTAATAATTTAAGCGCGATTTGATTTTTTTGGAAGGACGGTTCTTGTTTCTTCGGTTTTCTAAATTTCAAATGTATGATTTAATATGTATGATATGGATAATAATGTTATCATGCATTTGCTCGGGTAGGAATTGTAATCTAAAGTTTAGCGTGCATATTCCAATACATACACGATTAACCCGTATGCGTACTGAGTGTAGCGAAATCGATTAAGCACGTGATTCAAATAAGTGGTACGATATTGAGTGTTTATCACGAATAGCTTATAGAGTGATATCGTAGGCCTTTTAGGCAGTTAACTATCTAGTCGACTTGCAACATTTTTGTTTTTGCTATCATAAAACAACATTTGCAGCATTGTTTTTATAATTGTAATAATATTTTTATTCAATAAAATATTTTTTTCATTTTTCATCTTAAGATTGAGTACATCTAATTTTGAAAATAAATTGGTAGTTTGTAATTTTTGGAAAAGTATCGTCATAATTATCATCATGACGTCATTACAAAACAACGATCAAGGTGTACAAATAAAAAAACATAATTTCATATTATTTAAATTTATTTCATGTGACCTACTTTTTTTTAAATATTCTAACTTGTAATTCTACCGCTGTAATGCAGAGTATTTTTAAATATTTCGATAAATGAACACACTGTTGCTTATTTCGGAAACGGTTTTGTGATTGATATTTTTATTATGACATAAAATCGAAGTAGGATTTAGGAATACGAAAAATCACAACTCATAGGTAGGTACAAAAGCTGCAACTGCATACAAAATGGTCTCTAACAACGCACACATAGACACCGTCTACGGACACGATAGTTTGAACGAATGTAGGGCGTTCAATGTATTCTCGATATAGGTATGAATGAGAAGGCAGAAAATTCTAAATAAAATTTATTTTTCAATAGAGTCCCCCACCACCTCAATACATTTATTTGAGCGGGAAAATAATTTTTCAATACCTTCTAAAAATATTTTTCTTCTTTGCCTGAAAAATGTTCATTAATTGCCGCCTTCAAATCTTCATCGTCGGAAAAATGCTTACCCCGGAGGTCTTTCTTCAGGTTTGGGAACAAAAAGTAATCACTAGGGGCCAGGTCCGGGCTGTAGGGTGGATGACTGATTTCTTCAAATCCACATTCCCTCACAGCAGCCTTGACAACGCGCCCTGCGTGGACCGGCGCGTTGTCGTGAAGAAGCAAGACACCTGCGGTAAATTTTCCCCGTCTTTTTTCTTTGATTGCCTCCTTTAAATTGCGTAGGGTGTTTGCGTAAGATGCGGCAGTAATACTTTGACCCTTTTTTGTGTACTCGATTAGTAAAATCCAGAATCCTAAAACACTGTGGCCATGAGTTTTCCGGCGGATGGGTGACTTTAAACTTCTTCGGTGGGTCAGTTCCTTTTTATGCCACTGCATAGACTTTTCTTTACTCTCAGGATCATAGTGATAACATCATACATCATAGTATATATCATAGATCATAGTGAACCCACGTTTCATCTCCGGTAACTATTCGATCGAAATCACTTTGTGGATTTTCACCACAGAGCTCCAAAAAGTCCTTGCAGTACTCAACTCTCACTTGTTTCTGAGGCGCCGTAAGCATTCGCGGTACCCATCTTGCACTGACCTTTGACAGATTTAGGTGATCATGAAGTATAGTGTGAATGGTACCCACGAATAGCTTAGTCCTTTCTGGTAATGTTTTAACTCTTACACGGGCATCATCCAGTACAAATTTCTCCACGATTCGAATATTTTCTTCTGTAGTGGCACTAACCGGTCCACCGGCACGGGGGTCAACTTCAATGCTCTCCCTACCCCGTTTAAACTCACTAGACCACTTCTGAACAGTGGATAACGAAGAATCAGACTCGTGGTAAACAGCCACCATTTCTTCGTGAATAACTTTTTGAGTCTTACCTTGCTTTGTAAGGAACTTAATCACAGCGCGATGCTCGATTTTTTTCAACATTGTTGCGTCAGTCATGGTAGTTGTCTTTGCGGAATGATATTTTTGGAAGTAATAGTGACAATTCGATGAAATTTTATATTTATACTCTCAAATAGTGTCTTTAACTAATGAGATAATTTAATTACCCTCATTATTAGTAAATTATCACAATAACGAGAATACATTGAACGCCCCGCGTAGACTACTTCGAGTGCGAGTGACATTGTTTTAGATAAGCTAATGTTAACGTTTGATTCAAAAATGGAATAATGCAAAAAAAAGGGTTTTTACGGAGTTGTGTTCAAGAGTATTAAAAACAACATAACGGCCTCCAATTTCCAATATTACATGAATCAAGATTCAAGATAAACCATACCATTGTTTTGTACAGAAGCTTATACACTGATATTTAAACTTAATACAATAAAATATATAGTATTTGCTGGAGAGTTTTTTGTCGTTTCCACTTCTTACATGCAGAGGTTAGAAGAGGGTAATAGTTAACGGTTGATAGGGTTAAACTTAATTGCTCTTTAAAATTGTTTGTTGTAATAACTAATGAAGATTATAATAAAAATAAATAAGTGATTTGATTCAGTTTAAAAAAATATCATTGGCTTCAGGCAGTAAAGTGTGTTGTCAACATGTTTGTTTATCTTGTATTTGGACAAATTAATACGAAGGTTAAGGTCTGTGATAATGGGAATGCGTATGGGTAACCAAATGACAAACTGCCTGTTTTTACATAAAGCATGATGCTGTACTTTTAGGCTCTACGCTACTTTGCTGCAAACATTGATCACAGTTATGTATATTGACTGCAAAGAAAACCAAAATAATGACATTTGAAATAGACGTAGCCAGAACGGATGTTGGAGTTTTAGTTGATGATGTAGTGTTGGAGTAAGTGAATGAAATAGTTTATCTTGTTTGTGCTTTTAGCAGGTATAGAATAATAGTAAACAAATATGTAAGTAACGGCCAAATACAAAATAAACTAGCGTGCTGACAACACACAACTCTGCTTGATGCCAAATTGAATATCAAACCAAGGAGACATTTGGCCGTCCATCACACATACTTTAATATATAAATACATAGACTGCACAGCACGCAGCAGGGATTCGTCTATCCCATATTCGGGTAAAATGTTAACCCTAATGTCCTTACGTACAACCCCATCAATCACTTTTTCGAGATACAAAAATCCACGAAAAACCTTCTGGCCCACAGCCAAATGCATCTCTACGATTTTGCGTAGTGAAAATACCAAATCCTTATATCCTCTTCTAGAACTAAAATCGCCTTGAGCCTTCTACAACATTCCATCGGACATCCCTTGCAACCTCTTTCAACTATATTTGCATTCACTTTTGATGCTAAACTGATCAAACTGGTGGCCCTATAACTTGTGCAGTCTACGCGTAAACCCTTGCCTGTATATAAGGACGCGATGACGGTACGCTGCCAGTCTTCGGATACCCTGTTGGTCTTCCAACATTTGTTACAGAGGACCCAAAAAGAGTCCCGAACTGACGGCAGGTCCACCAAGTTTGATCATCTCAGCCATACTTTCTCCCGCAGACTTACTATATTTCATACTTCTCATCGCCCATTCAACTTCTCCCATCATAATTCAGTCACATGCCTACGCTAGTTTTTAAGTAATGTGAGTACCCAGACCCAGCTACACTATCTTGGGCTAATTCATACATATCTCCATAAATTTACTCCACCGTTTTAACTCGTCATCTATGTTTGCTATGCATAATATCAATGCTGACGTGTTTCGGTTTGGAGGGTAAGGAAGCCGGTAAGTTTACTTTTGCACCAGATTTGACATCTCGGCCTTAGATTGGCCTAGTGGCAATGTGATTTTTTTACTATCAGGAAACTCATCTGCTTGTTTACCTTCCAATATCATAAAAAAAACAATAGTACCAACAAAAGCACTGCAATCCACCCCCTTACCTGTTTCGGTTGCCATAATAATTCTGTCATATTCCGGTCCGGAGGGTAGGATCCACAGTTGTCTCTACCCTTAGGAAATCCGTGTTCTTATTTGCACACGGCTTATTTGCAATTTTTTTTATGTGACAGGTCATAAAAAAAATTCGACAAATGAATTATCGAATCGCGACGTGGTAACTTATGAAACAGTTGGTTTAGGTAGTACAACGTTCTTTATAAACTATCTACCAAGTTTTAACTGTATAGTCCTAAAAGTTTGGGACAGTATTGCTCTGACATAGAGATGTACGGACATTCCGAATCTGTAAATGTGTCGTTTTTGCCGTTTGATTACGTCACCCTAAAAGTACTTTATAAGTGCGCGTGAACGGAGTTTTCTTAAACAATGGCGGTCAAGTAAAAACTGACAATACATTTTCAATATAAGTTTTAATTAGGTGCTAATAAATGCAATACTAGTATCAAATATTATCTAAGTATCTATAAGTAATTAACTCAAATTTACATATTTTCCAAGTTGATTGTCATCGTACCATCGCGAGATTAAGGAACGTGGTGGTAAAAATAAAATGATATAATTTGTTGTCAACAAGTATGTTAATTGAAAAATATGGCTATACGAATAGTATAGGGTTCCGGACTATTAATACTTGTATTACCTAATTTATTTAAATAGACGATAAAGCATGTGTGTGGCAACATAGCGCCATCGCTTAATGCAAATGACGCTGTAATTTTGGGATCAACATTATCTGGGTAGGATTGCACACACAAGTTTGAGAGACGGTTGTAAAGATAGAAGCTTACATTTGGACGAGAAGAAATCAAGGTAATCGTAATTGAAAGAGAAGTAAAAATTTTAGTTGACGATGCATGATTGTTATTGTATAACTAAAAAATGAAAATTGGCCTCTCGTATGCTGAGAATCATCTAAAAAAACCGACTGCTTGATTGTTGTTGATGGTCCTCTGAGAAGACCATCCTCAGATGCCGGTTACATTGCTATGAATTTCGAACGTTGACCATTTCACATAAATATAATGTCCAAATATCTGTACTCTATGACTATATAAGCAACGACTAAACGAGAGTTAGTCACTACCAAAATTATTCAGACACATCAACCTCACCTCTTTCTTATTAAAAACTATGGAAAAGGTTGTTTATCTTCATATGAGAGAGAAGTACCGTACTTTCTCTGCATGCGAAACAGCTTGCCTATCAAGGATCAAAGTGTGTAGTGGAAATTGTTGATAAATTAGAAAGAGCAGCTGACGATAAGCAAACACCTACATGAGAGTTTCTTGATATTAAAGGTGAAGTTGATTGCATCTCAACTGATGTCATACTTAATTGTACGAAAGCCGCAGTATTGAAGAAACAACCACTGGATGGATAGCCGCAATGCTGATACAAATGTTACTTGCTGCAACTATCGAAGCTCATACCTTGCGAGGATGCCTCCAGGATGGTGAGCTTTCTTCACTTATGTGGTTGATTGTCAAGTACAAAGTGCTACAAGAACTCGATGGTTCTCATTTCGATTCACAAAGCTATTTAAATGTTTTGTTGATTTCAGTGGTAGACCAATACTAATTTCTATTTCAGAATTACTGCAACCAGCCTTACGTATAGTCAGACGATAGTGCAGGCGAGTTGGACTTTTTGTCAACGCCGACAATGCTCACATTGTTCAATTTATAAAGAGGCGCCTGGTAGAAAAATTGAAAGAGCCCTCTTTCTTTAGAAAGATTATACTCTTCCCAAAGGAGAAAGTATCTGGGCTTAACCCTAGAAGATATACCTGGAATCCACACATTGAAAGACTAAAACTTTGAACCGTTTTGAAGAACTCTGATGTTTTTCTGGTTTGTTAAACTTTCCAGCCTGTGTACTTAAACGGACACCTTTATCCTCTATACCTACGACTTTACAATCCACTGCTTGTTTCCCAAATGTCTGAGACCGGTTACGAAAATTAATTCTAAAGATTTACCAAGACGTTCCCTTCTATTAAATATTTCTGTCAGTAGTTCCGCGTAATTTTCAGTCATGGGAAAGGATTTTGGTAGTAAATACTTCAATTCTATCCAAGAATACTTAATAGAAGGTAAACCCTATTACGAAGCTGCAACATGTCCAGTCAGCTTGAGTAGGGTGTAGTGGACCTCTTGTTGGTCATTCTAATTGAAAATCTCCGCGCACTAGTCTACTTTGTTTAACCTTACGTCAATATTCTCTTTTGAAAGGTAGTTAAACTCTGGAATGATGTGTCAATGAAGGTTTCTATGAAGACGACTGTAATATTATTTTCTAAGCTGGCCTTTGTAGTTGGTAACTACACTGGCCAGCAATAAAAAATAAATAAGTTCTTTTTCATAAATATTTTAAAATGTAGAACCAAAATTTATATTCGGTAGGACAGTCTGCTTTCAGTATTCTCAGAGTCTGCTTCTAGATTTCTCAGGGCCCGCTTGAGATCCTCATGCTGCCAAAATTCTTAAAATAGTGGCACAAGGCGACGGAGTACACAACAAGAAGAAGTAACGGAGGAACTGCTGCCTGATAATTCCTATCTGGTGCCTGCTATCTGGTGCCTGCTGCCTGGTGTCCGCTCCTCGGTAGTGGACCCGAGGATCCTAAACC
>NJDD01000477.1:165156-181299 GCA_002245505.1 Calephelis nemesis
CCAATTCATTCTTAGCGCACTATTTTGTCTGTTTTGTTACTCCATAATACGTATACACATTTTTTAGCGGAAAATTTGCAAATTAAATAATTTTATTTAGATTTAAGGCCACCACATATTTTCCGTAGCACTTTCAATACTGCCACATTTATCCTACTCGCATACTTTTTCTGATATACCCTACTCTCTTTCTTTCTTTTCTTTCTTTCTTTCTCCCTTCCATACAACAACGGTGGGATAAGCACAGAATTGTGCAAAGCGATTCTAGCATTTTAACTCAAAATCTCGTTTTGAAATAGCTTACCCAGCGCATCATTCACACTATTCACTAGTCAATAGGTTTCAAAAACTTATAAAGAGGTCAGGAGTTTTGTTACATTTTAAATAAAAGTGAAAGGAGTCAAGTCAAATTTTACCGGCTCCCGGTAAGCGACAGATGCGGGTTGTTTACATTTACTTTGAGCTGGTAATCGACAGACGAGAGGAATTGTTTACTGTGTTATATTAATTTAGTTTAAGCAAATAGAGAATTTGTGTATTTTATCTACTAGTTTCAATAATAGTTCTATTTAATATTATTTTTAATTAGGATTACATAAAGCTACAGTATCCTCCAAAAAACCCATAATTTTGGTTACTAATTTACAAAATTTAATCGATACCCTGACTTAACAATGATCAACTTCATGTCTTTCATATGCCACCCATAAAGAGGACGATCAGACACGTCCACTACATCAAAAACTAGGACTTTACATTTTTTAAATTTAGGCGCTATTTTTTATTTAAGTGTTTATCTTTATCACTCAGATAGAAAGTTTTTTTGCAAACTATATCACCAACATTAAATTCAGCTACACCTCGCCTCGCATTGTAAGTATATTTATTTTTAGCATGGGCTAGGAAAAGCGCCTGTTGTACTTTATCGAATACTAGCTGTCCCGGCGAACTTCGTTCCACCCGTTCAGTTTGTTTGGAAAAATTAAATATTGTTTTTCCCACTTTCCTTGCAACATTCCCGATTTTTCTCTTCATAAGAACCTTCTTCTGACAAAAATTACCACGTCCAAAAAAGATTTAGCCAAATTGGTTCATTCGTTCGGAAGTTATGCGCTTAACAACACATTTATTTTATATTACAGATTACAGATGATTGAGCACCTATAACTCTCTGCGTACAAATCCCGGGGTTTGTATACCTATATTGTCATCACTAGTTTCCTTATCTATGTAGTGTGTACCACACACAACAATTCCTGACCATTTACTAAAAAGGATGGGTTGTAGCCTGCTACCTCATTCACTGAATTATTGATTGCAAATTATATTTTAAGCAGTGAAAGGTCCCACATTCTTAGATCTTCATTGATGAATGTAGATATGGCAGTAATTATAGTTTTATTATATATTTCTACTGTATAAACATGATATGAGTATTTAGGAGTGTAATGTAAGTTAGGTATTTTTATATTAAGTAACACTAGTAATATTTCTTTAGTGAAACCTTGTACATTATTATTATTATTAAAACACCTTACCTTCTATAATTCTAGTTACATTTTCAGCCGTCTCTCTTTTCATTGGAAACAATATTTAGAAAAACAGCAAGTTATGACCAAAATGTGAGTTTTGTTTCCTTGTGGAGACGATGTCTAACATAATGTAGTAAGACATCAAGTTTATCTTGTTCTGATATAGGTTTAGATAACCTAGATAACCTAGATAAATTATGATACTTTCTGAATCATCCTGTGTTCGATTTCGAATTTAAGCCATTAATCTGTAATCGTAGACAACAGGGCTGAAAACTACAATTATTAGATTATTAACTTCGGTCCATTTATGTATGTTTAATGGAACAATACCAGTGAAGAGCGTTATCAGTGAATAACTCGGAAGCATACATAAGTAATTTACTGTGGGAAATACTTCTAGTGGGAAATTCTTCTACTAATCTCAGTTAATCGCTGAACAAATGAGTGGAGGACACACGTTGTTTCGTTATGTTTTATTTTTTGTATATTGTTTAAGTGATTGTAATCGCAGGTCATTGACACGGGTGTTGACTATTTATGCGTCGAAGAACTCTGACAGGATTGAGGATAGTCAGTTGCCGTTGAATATTCCATAAGAGGTGCTGATTCTGAGGTAGAACACATTTTTCCGTAGAATAAATTAAATTATTTTTTTACTAAGTGCACTTCGTCTTCTTCACTAGAGTGATCAGCGTTATCTACACGCTTTAGCCGGTGATAAATATGCATAGCTAATGCCTTAGATTGTTTACAAAGGTTTTTATCGTATTTTTCATCTAATGTTTGTACTTGCGACGTTAGTTCTTTTAGTGATATTTTGACACCGGCAATGTCATCTTTAGGTTCGATTCCAGACTCCTGAATATCTTGTGTTAGAATTAATGCAGTAAGTTTGTTTATTTGTTTACGTTGTCTTAAAACTGTAGGTGTAGGTTCTTCTCCTCAAAATGGAAACTCACCAAGTCTGGGGATCTTTCTTCTTATAAAATAAGTGTTAAGTAGTTTAAATAATTCTAATGTTATAAGAATTAACGGCCTATTATGTTGCCAGTGCCTGTTCGACACAAAAGCTTAAAATCGATAAAAACTGAATTGCTATTTATAAAAAAAATATTATAATTTACTTATAATTGTTTACTGCAATATATTAATTTAGGTATTTTAGGCATACAGAGGATTATTTACTAGTCATCATCATCATCAGCCGGAAGACGTCCACTGCTGGACATAGGCCTCCCCCAAAGAGCGCCACAAGTCACGATCACCAGCCGCTTGTAACCAGCGACTCCCCGCGACTTTGACCAGATCATCAGTCCACCGGGTGGGAGGTCGTCCAACACTACGTCCTTCGGTGCGGGGCCGCCACTCGAGAACCTTTCTTCCCCAGCGGTTGTCGGTTTTACTAGTTATAATAGCTTTATTTAATATTATTTTTACTTAGGATTACATAGCGCTACAACTACATCATCAACTGAAACTTTTACATCCAATCTGGCTTCGTCTCTTTCAAACACCATTACTTTGGTTTTCATCGCATTCAAAGGTAAGTCTTTGAATGCGATGAAACCAACCATTACTTTGGTGTTTGCAGCTCAGATGGTGTTGAGCCCAATAGTATAAAAGATTTTAACGGTTCTTTTGTAGAATGATAATGAGGTGGTTCCATATTAATTTTAGCATGACTTGTCTGGGGGTTTTCGAGTATTCCTTAGTAGTCAGTTTTGTACATTTTTGAAATGAAACTTTTTATCGGGGTTGGAAAAAAAATTAGTGTAAATTTTTTTCGTTACGCGTCACATTTTTCCGTTACGCGACATCTTTGTTCTTATCCCTACCACGCGTGATTCGAAGTATAATTTCTCCAGCGGAGTAGGGATTGGCAATAAACTTTAATTAACCAATTTCTGTAAAGTTGCATATAGTAAATTATTTTTTGAATGGTATGGTTTATATTCCTGCCGTCATAATTAATGTCATGTTCCAGTTCGGAGGGTAGGGTAGTCTATAGGCCTCAGTTGTCTTTTACCATCAAGAAAGCCGTATGCTTATTTGCTCACCAATCACATAAAAAAATGTTGACAAAAGGATTATCAAATCGCGATGTGGTAACTTATGAAATGGTTGGTGTCAGATTTTGTAGTCTTAATACGCTTCTTCATTTAATAAATATTTTAAATATAGCAAAGAGTATAACGTACAAGTACTTTACGAAGTAAAACTATCTACCAAGTTTTAACTGTATGGTCCTACAAGTTTAAGACAATGCTGCTGTGACAAACAGACGTACGGATATTCCGAACGTGTGAAGTTATTGTTTATGCCGTTTGACTACGTCACCATAAAAAGTATTTTAAAGACTGTGCATGAGTATAATTTTTTTAATCAATTGTGATTAAGTAGAAAGTGACAATAAATTTTCAACAGAAGTTGTAATTAGGTGCTAATGAAGGTGTTAATAAATGTCATATTGATATCAAATATTTTAAAAGTATCTATTAGTAACGAAGTCAGATTTAAAATATTTTCCAAGTAGATTGACGTCTTTTGTACGTCGATGGTTCGAGTGATTAAGGTACGTGGTGGTAAAAATAAAATGATATAATTTGTTATCAACAAGTACGTAAATTTAAATACATGTCTTAACGCATAATGTAGGGTTCCGGACAAATAATAATTTTGAAAGACAGTTGCAAAGATAGAGCGAGTTGGAGAGATAGAGGGTGTCATTTGAATGTGAAGAAACCAAAGTGTCAAGTGATGCTGGTTGAAATAGCCAAAAGTTTTTTATTTGACGATGCATAATTATTTTAGTACAGAGTCTATAAAAGAATAGTTATCTATACTATAGATAGTAAAGCATGTGTGTGGCAACATATCGCCATTGTTTAATGCAAATGATCCTGCAATTTTGGGATCAATATTATCCAGGTAGGATTGCACACATGGGTTTCAAAGACGGTTGTGAAGATAGAGGCTTACATTTGGAGTTGAAGAAACCAGGCAATTGGTTATTGAAAGAGAAGAATAAGTTTTAGTTGAAGATACATAATTATTATTTTATAACTCAAAAATGAAAATTGGGCTCTCGTATGCTGAGAGTTCTCTAAAAGAACCGAACTCGATATTGTTGATGTTTCTCTGAGAGGACCGTCCATAGATGCCGGTGAATTATGAATTTGAACTATGAATTTGAACGTTGAACGTTCCAAATCAATTTAACGCACAAACATCTATACTCTATGACTGACACAATTTATTTTTATAATTTTTTCACCGAACTGGTTTCTCTGCATAAGCATTTGTTACTATGGAAAAATCTTATGTTGGCAACACAATGTAGGGATTTGTTTAATAATGATAACATTTTTTTATACAAATACCCTAAGTTCAGGAATGATAACTAATTTATATTTAAGCAAACATTTCAGTTTGATCGCCTCGATGATACTTTAAAAGGTAAAGTGGTGGGCTGAAAAAATTAAAAATATATTCTAGAAAGAACAGTTCATATTTATGAATTACGTTTGGTGTGCATTGACATTCTGGTGATAGCAATACCTAGTCTTTTTGCTTACATACTGTAGTTACGAAATTAACAATAATCAAAAGTTGAAAAAGCAGCACCCAAATATTATCTTGAATAACCACCACTAGACTACCATTCTGCGTTGCAATTACGTCGGCTTTTGACAAAATTGGAAATACGCCACAGAATATATTATTATCCAATCTACAAAATGTGACTTCTAAGAAAATAAAATGGATAGTGTAATTAATACCCAATTAATAACCAATGAATAAAGTAAGAGTTAGTCACTACCGAAATCATACCGACACGTTTATATTATTTTTCACAAACAAACCCGCCTTGTGGATGTACACTGAGGTAAGACATAACAGTTGCAATGATTTAAATTTAGGTTTACAAGATTCAAGATGAGATGTGTTACATAGCACTCTAATATACTTTTTGAGCAATAAAAACATCATTCGCTCTCGTCGAATTACCCCACATAAAATCCCATATCTTAAGATTGCTCACACATAGCCATGATATGCAGTGATTGCTGCCTTGAAGCCTAGAGTTGTTCTACTTTTAAAGCGTAAGTGAATTTATTGATGTTTTAACTACCTACTGCATTTGTATGAGATATTCAATTTAAGTGTTTGTCCAGAATCACACCTGGAAACTTTTTTCTTATAATTCCTCAATTTTGTCGCTATTCATAAATAAATGTAAATGATCAAGTTCATTTTCAAAGTTAAAAAAATGATAATTTTAGTTTTAGCTAGATTTAAAGATAAAATATTTGAATAAGTCTATAAAGTAATATAATTAATAGTAGAATTTACAAACATTTTTGTATATTATGCAGAAGAAGTATTCTGAGAGAAATTACGCAGCCTTAGGAAACACCAGCGTTGATGTGCTTATACTCTGAGAAAGCACAACTTTTTTTAGGAAAGCAAACAAGCAGACAGATTTCCTGATGTTAAGAAATTCACGCCTCCTAGAGACACCAAAGATGGTAAAGGTGCGTTGCCAACCTGAGGTCAGGATGTTAAGGCTCGAGCAAAATTAAGTTCGCCGGCTACCTTACCCTCCGAACTGGAACACGTCATGACGTTATGGCGGCAGGAATAGCTAAGGCGGTGGTACCAATCCGGGCAATTCGCTGCCATACTACCACCTAGTCAGATGTCACGGTGTTCGAGATGATAAGCCTATGCTCGCCTTTTACGAGCTGCCTGGCAAGAAAAGCAGATGGTCTATTCTGCAAAGGAGCCCGGACCAACACGGGGGAACTGCTGTGTTTGTAGTTTTAGTGAGCTTAAATTCCCAAACTTTTGGGAAATGGGATAAAAAAAATTAAAGAATAATTTAAGAATTTGATGCGGATCTTTAAAAATAGATTCTAGTGTTTTAATCGGATTAAACCAAATCAAACACTTTTTAACAGATTAAAAAAATATTATCTTCATGATAATCATTTCCGACTTGATAAACCTTACCATAAAAACAAATTCATAGTCCTAAACCCACCAAAGCAATCACAGAAGTCATGAGGCTCCTAGTGGTACTCTTTGCTTCAGCTGCATGTGCGTTTTAAGTTTTAACAGTCATATTTAAAAACATTTTTGTACTTAATTTGTTGTTATCGAATAACCGTTAAATTTTAAAGAGATTTAATACTTTTAATTTTTTATTCATTGACAAAAAATACGATCTAAATTATATATTTTATACACCAATTTAGTGTGTATTTTTTATTTTAGTGTGTGCTGGAAGTGTAATTCCTCGGATACCTGGGGATAACAGTCACTATGTTGAAGGAGAAAGTCGCTATATTTGGATGCCTGACGGTGAAGGAGTACCTCAACTTGTCGACCTGCAGGCTCCTCCAGAATCAGAGATATTAGAACAAACAAGAAATGGTAACAACAATGCTTACTGGCTTTTTACCAGGTATAATAATATATATTTTATATATGGTAATTCTGTGCACAGTTTCAATAAACTCTTTTGAATGTATTGTTCGTAATAGGCTGGTGTTGAAGTCATCAAAAGATAATATTTTAAGTATTTCTTTTCTGTTGTTTTTGAATGAATTAAGTCAGTATTAAAGTTTTCACACCCAACAAGGAGATGTTGAGTGCATGAAGGGTTTGAAAGATCATAATTTAGTATGAGTTTTTGAGAATTCACAATTTGGTCAACAAACTATGTATGGTCTTTCTTTACGCAAATGCTGGACCACACATTGGTAGACAATCAACAACATCCAAAATCACCAAAATTTGTACAGTAATTGAACCTGAATGCCAATCTCCTACGGTAAGCGAATCTTTTGAATATCAATTTTTTTTAAATATCAATATGAATAATAATATATGAAGATCTTAAAATATTTTAACTTTAGCGCTTTTCTTATGCAGAATAAAAAACTTTAAAACTTGATTCTGTTTACTAAGAAAACCAATTGTGTTAGTTTTTCTTTTGTCGAAAAATGCAAAGCACATGTTTCGGCTGATGACATTCATATTTGGTCAAGATTCAGCATGTTGTTTTTATAATTAAAAGTTAAATAAATTAATTAAATAAATACATTATTAAACTTACACTGTTAAATATCAATTATTAAACGGCATGTTATGCAACATAAAGCTTTATATAGTTGTTGTTTAGTTTTTGTCGTTGGTTTATAGGCTATCGGATATAGATTAATTTAAATTACTATTTTTTATTCAAAATATCTTAATTTTCAACAGACGCAACCCAAACAACCGCCAAGTCTTGGTTAATGGCAATGCTAACTCAGTTCGTAATTCTAATTACAATGGTAACCGCCCACTTATAATGGTAACTCATGGATACAACAGCGGAGGAACTAGCAGTTGGATGAATACAGTAGTGTCCGCTTTCCTGGATACTTCTGACTGTAATGTCATCGTCGTTGATTGGAATAGAGCTGCCGGCGGTGTTTACAGTACTTCAGTACGAGCTGTGCCTGATGTTGGGCGGCATGTAGGCAATTTCATAACATTCTTGTTCAATACTGCTGGAGGAAATTGGAATAATGTTCACTTGGTCGGACATAGTTTGGGAGCTCACGTTATGGGCAACGCTGGACGCACTGTTTCAGGCCGAGTCTCCCGTGTAACTGGTAAATACTTTTGTTATTTCTTTCAACATGTATGTAACAATTTTGAATAACACTGGCTTCTAGAAAGTACGATATGTGTCATTATAAAGGTTTACCTATCAACCACAGCCACAGCTTTACCCATCTTGTGGTTATCAGTGCCTATACAGGTGCACTGTTTTTTTAAAGCACAATTTTTTTTAAGGATAAAGAAACCTATTCACTCTTGCTTTCAAGTCCTTAAAATTGTTTTTCTCTTGAAACACATCCAAAGTTTTCTTAATTAGTATCTTTTAAGATTAATGTTAATATTATGTTTTATAATTATTCTTGTAGATACATAAATACAAGAGTAAATTTTCGCTCTATAATATACATTTGCCTACATGATAGTTAAAATTTGGTATTGATAAAGATTTTTTTTGAGTGACCAGCAACGTCAACGTCCCTGTTTGATAATTAATTATTTGCTTTGCCGTATCGATATTTAATAAACTTGTCACCTTTTACTTTGTTATGGCCAATAGTAACTTTTTTTATTTTACATCAGTTTATTTGCTCTTACAAAGTTTGATTTGGATAGCCATGTAATTTATTATAAATTATCATATCATAGTGACAGCTATGCTGAACGTTTTTGTGTATATCAATTTTAAATATGGTCTTACAGTTATGTTTATCTACAATCATATGTTTAGTAAATTTCGTTTTTAAGGAATTTAAACAGAAAATATATTTTTTTCCTTTCTATAAATCTTTCTTAATTTAGTTCCAACTCCAATACACTTAATAGACAATCAGGACCCATCATTCTGTTATTAGGGCCTATGCAAACGCCCATACACTATTTTTTTATCACAATCGCACTTAAATTACCTGCTAAATTCAAAGGTGTTGAAGTACTAAGCAAGAAGAAACCTATTCACTCATGTTACCCAGACCTAAAACTTTCTCTCGAAACTCGTCCAAAGTTTCCTTAACGAGGATCTCTTAAGGGTCACGCTGATAACTTAACCAGTCATGTTGTAGAAAACTTTGTATCTTTAGTTTGATTTGAATATACATGTAATTTATAACAAATTATCATAGAACAGTGACATCTACGCAGGCAGGAGATTTGAATTTTAAATATGGTTATACAATTAACATGTTCACTTACAATCATATTTTTCTAAAAAATATTTTCCTTTTTAATACTTTCTTTAACTCTTTTAAATTGATAACTTTCAGGTATGGATCCTGCCGGACCTCAATGGGGAGGCAACTCTAATGCTTTAAATAGACAGTCAGGACAATACGTAGAATGTATCCACACTGATGGCGGTCTTCTTGGTATAATGGACCCTATTTGCGATGCCAACTTTTATCCCAATGGAGGCAGGAACCCACAGCCTGGCTGTTGGGAAAGCACTTGCTCACACAGACGAGCGCCACAATTTTTTGCTTCAAGTGTAAGGACTAATCACTTCGTGGGTCGCCTATGCTCAAATCTTAACCAAGCTCAAAACAACCAATGCAGTGGAAGCTCTTTCAACATGGGCAATAACATTTTAAACAAACGTGGGTAAGTACCTATCTAAAGGATTTCTGATTGCAACAAACATATATTATACCACCTACAGACACTAATCGGGGTTGGTGAGTATTGTCAACTGGAATCATGTTAAGCGTTTGAGCTTCCTTGTTACTGTGAAATACTAAGATACCAAATAATTTCTTACAAATTATTGATGTTTAAGAACTTTAACCAATAATATTTTATAAAATTAACCCAATTTGTCCTAAATCAAGTTTCAAATATTTTATTTTATTCAATTTTTATCTGAAACTAGCTTCCACCCGCGACTCCGTCCGCGTGGATGTCGGTCTTAAACTGGAAAATTAAGATAAATTTTTTTCTACGTATTTTTCCAGGATAAAAAGTATCCCATTTTATGCCCAGGATAATAAGGTATAATTATAACAAGTTTTATCGAAATTGAACCGTTAGTTTTCACGTGATACCAGAACATACAGACAGACAGACAAAAAAAATTTAATCACATATTTGGGACTGGTATCGATGCAGTAACACCCTTTTGCTATTTATTTTTTCAATATTTTCAATGTACAGAATTGATCATTCTACAGATTTATTATATGTATAAATTGATTTTCATTTCAAACATTTTTACTTTGTTAACGACTTGTAAAAGAAGAGGTCAGTAGTTTAACTAGGTACATATTCATTTTGGTTTTTTGCATGTTTGGTTCGCAATTATTTGACCAATAATAAACCTATCTATTTTGATATATTTTTAAATAGTAAATCATAATTATTTTGTTATGACCTGACTAGTAGTTTGCAAAACTTTCTTCCTTTAGATTAATTACTCTTTCTAAATAAATTCGAAGGTTTTAACTTTTTAAATACCCTTCATCCTTGAATAGCATCTCAGCGAATTTGTCGTGAAATGTCTATCTATTCCTTATTTTCATTCTGGCGAAAGTTACTTATCAGTCAAAAAATGCAATTTAGAAGCACTAAGGTGTTTTTGCGCAATACATTCCGACACATTTTGTTGTGTTTAAAATAACACTATGTACTTTTAAACTTTTCAGAAAGTTGTTTCAGATAAAAAAAGTTTATTTCCTAGTTTCTGGAGAAAATCTAATATTCATATATAAACGGGTACGGTAACAAATATTACAAGGTCGTATATATAGTTTTGTTTTTTTTTGTAAAACGAATCCCTGCTGCCAGCAGGAATTGCTGGTCTCTTGGTCCGCCTTAAATAATATTAGCTGATGAAATATTGTATGTTGGCAATGCTTGTACATGTACATGTGTCATGAGTAGGAGTGTTTCATATTTTTAAAGAAAATATTTCACCTGTCACAGGATATGAACCTGCATCCTCAGGTTTCTACCTAACAAATGAGAATCCAATTCTTTTTTATGTTTTTTCTCATCAATTACGTCTATAATTAATTACGAGCCATAATAATACAGTTTGCATTAAGTTAGATCATCATTGCAGATAAAATTCAAATAGTTTACTATGGGGCTATAGTTTCCTCGATTCCCTCAATGCATTTTAATTTTAGTACTTTTTCCTTAAGGCCCCATACTTAGTCAGCCAGAAGAGCCAATCAGCGCACTCCCCCGTTCCATGATTACTATGAAATATTGCGCTTTAAAGTAAATGTCTTAAGCGCCAAATCACTATTTTTGACACTATAAAAGTAATTTGAAAAAAACTATAAAAACTGAAACAGTTATCTTTTAGGTATAATACTTATCTATGTTTATGTTAAATCTGGTGTCGATATTTTCATAATTGAAGTAGACATATGGGTTTTGCTTTCAAAAAAGGGTTAACTTTTTGATTTTTTTCTATCGAGCAAAGTGAAATGAATCGTGTTTTGGAAACACTAGTCTTATAAAGCATATCAATGTTAATCTTATGTATTTTTGTCGCCAAGAGCCGTAATTGCTTTGTATGAAAAAAACAGTATATTGCTGACGTATTTTAGCATACATGGCCCCTTAACACAATATTTTTATATGTTTGATATATCTTTTTCCATGACATAACGTTTTAACTTTTACAGACACTATAGCAAGTACAGTAAGTAAGTAAGTAAGTAAGTAAACTTGAGAAGCCGTAAACTCATGGTAAGGGCTCTGTAGTGCTAAGCAAGAGGCTTAGCACTACAGAGCCCTTACTTAAGTAAAGGAACAGTAATAATATCACTACAGTATCAATCCGTGTAATGGTAAAACTTTGCCACCTAATGCGATCACGCTATATGATACATTTTTGTAAGTTACCATCGTTTTTTTTTCAGGTCTGGACTATACGGTTTACGTACCGGTTCTTCGTGGCCATTCTAAAGGAAACAAAGACAAATGACGACGGATTTTTATGACGAAGAACGAAATATACTTTTTAACACAAATAATAAAATTTAAAAAGTAATCACATTATTTATAACATTATTTTCTCTGTACACGTTTATGTGTAATAAATATGGATAATGGATGCGTTGCCAACCTAAGGCCGGGATGTTAGGCCTTAAGCAAAAGTTTACCGGCTACCTTACCCTCTAAACCAAAAAATGTCATGACGTTATGGCGGCAGGAATAGGTAAGGGGGTGGTACCATATGTGACCAAATGTTAATAATTCGCTAGTACTGTGTTCAAAAGTACATGATATACTATTCCAATTTATAATTCGCATGATATCGAGATTCAAGAGTAACTCAACAGGTCCGTTAAGTAGAAAAGACCATCTGCCTCTAGGCCAGGCAGCTCGAAAGAGACGAACATAGGTTAAAATATAAATCAGTATCAACAAGACCACTCGTGGTAAAGTGCTTTGCACGAACTTAAACAGATAGTAGGTAATCCACTGCATTAACTATGGACCATCATAATGGCTGTCATGTTCTGTTCTGGAGGATTGGGTAGCCTAACACAATTAGCCTAACACACCTGACCGACAGACGCACCTACAACATCTATGGTGTTTATAGGCCACGGTTGTCCCCATTAGGAGACCCGAACGCTTGTTCGTTGATCTTTAACATAAAGAAAATGAATGAATAAAAATTCCTTGGTGTGCCCCAAGTTGAACGAAGCCCAGTTAACACGTTCCCTGCGACATAATTTTTAAAGAACTTTTAGCTAGCGCTGAAGAGATCTAAAAGATCTCGAATCTAATTTTTCTCTGGGTGCGTTGGAGACCTAATCAGTCCCCTAAAAGTGTTTCTGAAAATAATTCATATCTTCCAAAAAAACAATGATATACAACTTAAAATATTCGTGGCTTAAAGATAGCTTATTGTTCTATATTTTGCTAGGTTCGCATGCATTATGACATAAGAATAAGTCACAAATACAAATCAAAAATTAGGTATCGATTGTATTTCAGATCAACATATGAAGTGACTAGTGATGGGAAATAAAATTTCATTTGTCGATAGAAAAAAAAATATTTACGAAGTACTTAGTTGTTTATCAAAAATTATGGAAAATGTTTGGCATTAAAGCATGATAAACTTGATTGATTTTGCGCATACTGCGAAAATTATTATGATTCTTTTTGCTTTTTTAGAAGCTTCAGAGCTGTTTAATTTAAATGATCATGAAACATTCCCTGAAGGAAGTAAGATGTAGTGATTATTTGGAAGTATCTCATTGTTTATCAACAACAATCAACACAATTTAAAATATAATCAAGTGTTATTTTCGAAGTGTGCACGCGATCCCTTACATCCACCTACCCTACTCTCTCTTGCATCTACCAGCAGTGCGATTCCACGACTATTAAAATGTGTCCTAACGCAATTAACAAAAAAATACAGTACTGTGCGTTAGGGACCTAATCCATCTCTAATTTATTGTATTATATCTATGAACTCACCTTCAAGTAGGACACAAATATGTATATTTGTCTTGCTTATACATAAAGAACTTAACAAGTAAGAGCCCCCCACAAGGAGCGAAACAACAGGATTTAAGTCCACGCATAATATGAAAGTACTGCAAGAGATCTGATAGATGCAACGAACGTGTTAAGAACCTGATTTGTCAAAATATCTTTACACCTTCTTCCCAAAACCGAAGAGAGAGATTCCGTAGAGTGCATGTGTCCGGAGGTACACTTCTTGTATCTTCACGCCCATATCCCCAAATTGGTAGGTAGAGGCCCAACCGAACCATTGTGTTGATTGTTTCAGTCGTTTCCACTGTAAGCAATGGGCTTAAAGTGTAAGCTACACATTTTCACATAATTTTAGTAGTTCCCTTTCAATTTTACAACGGCAAACGAGCGATTTCTACATTTAGTATTCTTAAGAAATCAGTGAATTTAGATAATTTTCGGTAAATTAAGTTGGTTGAAAAAAATTAGAATGTAGTTTATTAACAGTTATTTACTGTAATAAATAATAATTATTACTTAGAATATTAACGCTATAGAAATATAGTCTTCATAGTAACGCTGTGTCAATATTGAAGCACTAAACTGATTCACACACGCATGGCGATTACTAGCTTACGCTTGTCACCACGCACACATGCACTTGTATTACGCTGCCAGTTAAAGTGCAGTTTTCCCGAAAATGGGGAAAAGATTTCGACGATGATGACAATTGTTTTTGACATTAATACGTAAATAGCTATAAATATTTTGAATACTTTATTTTCTATTGCCAGTCAAATATAGTAGTCACTTAATATTTTAGTATTACGAGGATCTCAATGTGAAATAAATAAAAGTAAACTACTAAATTGGCTACTAAACATTTTGGTACAATACAGTAGACATATCATTACTAATGAATGTCTTTTTTGCAGTTTACATAAAATTCCTTTAATAAATGTATTTCTCAGTTGGAGACGCCGAGTCTTTTGTTTCAATATTTTATAACTTTCATATATTTGAAATTTGGTAATGAGCTTTTATTTAACTTATTTCGACGGAGGACTTTACAAGGAGCATCAAATATGTAATGGAATTTATCCTCTGACGGTTGCCTGAAGTTCCCGCGTGGCGTACTCTACAAAATGAATTTTTTCCCACTAATTTGTTAGTAATAACAGGGTCAACAGGAGTCATTTAAACAACGACAAACAATATTACTAATTTTAAATCAAAACAGTGTTAGACTTTTCAACTATCAAGTAACACAAGTAGGTATGCATACAATATAACTTTTAACGAAAACAACATCTACGTCATAAGAGAACGTATCACATACTTAAATAAAGATCCGTAAAAACTATTTGAAAATTAACAAAGTGGTCAGTTAAAGTGGGAAAATATTTTAACGATCCGACAACATTAAGCATTGAAACAATACATAAACAACATTTTTCTTTCTGAACATAATTAACTAGAAAATACTATGAAATAATGAAAGCTTGCCTGTGAAAAACAATGTTATCATTATTTTTTTGTTTATTAGATGTGTTGTGACACAATTTGAATACACAAACAGTCATAATTATTTTTTATTCGCGAGATGCGCTCGGCGCCATTTGACGTTGAACACTACGGCACGGTTTGGCGTTTGGACCCATAAATGGCTCCAAATAAAATGCTTCAAAATGGACACGCGGACTTGGTTTCTATAGCGTTATTATTCTAAGGATTATGTATTATTTGTCTTTGGTTTAAAATTTAATTTAATACTGGTGCAACCAAGATGTTTAGAGATAGAACTGGAGGTCACATTTCAAAGAATTACACCAAACTAGTTCTCTTACTGTCCTGTGATTATGATGACTGTCATCGAAAAATACAATTTACATGAAAGTTTTTTAAGACCGTCATAAGTTGGTCCGGGCTCCTTTGCAGAATAGATCATCTGCCTTTCTTGCCAGGCAGGCTTATCATCACTAACACCGTGACATCTGACTAGGCGGTAGAGTTTCGCAGCGACTCACCTGCATTGGTACCACCGCCTTACCTATTCCTGCCGCCATAACGCCATGACGTGTTTCGGTTCGCAGGGT
Organism: Calephelis nemesis; assembly: GCA_002245505.1. NCBI lineage: Eukaryota > Metazoa > Arthropoda > Insecta > Lepidoptera > Riodinidae > Calephelis > Calephelis nemesis. The sequence goes on from NJDD01000477.1 coordinate 180,842, forward strand.
AAGGTAGCCGGTAAACTTACTTTTGCTCTAGGCCTAACATCCTGACCTCAGGTTGGCAACGCACCATTAAAATCTTTGGTGTCTCTAGGCGGCATGAATTTCTTACCATCAGGAAATCCGTCTACTTGTTTGCCTTCCTATAACATAAAAAAAAAGTTAATATCATTTAATGTAATGAAAGTGGCCAAAACAAAACAAACAAACAAAACAAAACATGACAACGAGCAAAGAAATGTATCGCCGAAAGTTATGTACGTACTCGTTCAAAAGTTATGCACATTTGAACGATTGCAGTAAACTGAACGATCTTTTTAGTTTACAGTAGATAGGGATAAATTGATTTACAGTCTAAAAATTGTTTTTATTAATAAATAATCATGTAATCAATATTAAAAAACAGTGTGTTAATAGTAAATAAGTATTTAAATTACTAATTTGACTAAAACCTATTAAAATAT
>NJDD01000477.1:182053-198223 GCA_002245505.1 Calephelis nemesis
TTTAACCAACCCGGAGATCGAACCCAGAACCTTAAGAAGTGAAGTCCGAAGCCGAACTGCTAGACCACATAGGCGATTTAATTTATTTTGGAAGAATTGGATACTCCTCTGTTGTTCAAACTTGTAGGATACTATTAAACACCAAAATTAAATTGGCATAGGCAACACTTTCTATTTTTGGCTTTTGGCACAAATGATAGCATCATCTGATATCATCAAGTTCAAATCTACATCTAATTAAAATAATTTAATTATCCAAAATTAGTCATAAGTCATCATCGAAAGGCACGCTCTTAGGTAATGCGGTGGACACATTACTCAAGCTCATTAAGAGAGATTTGGCTACAAAGGAAAAATACACCATTCACAATTTTTTCGTAAATAAACTATTCACTTGTGAACTTTAACAAAACAAAATTGTGCAAAACGCCACCAAAATTGACTTTTACTCAATGTGTAATAAAATTCAATGACTTCGAAAAAACTGAAACCATTTTTTCTCCCAGACGTAGTTCATCAAACGTAGCCAGAACGGATGTAAGAGCTTTAGTATATGATGGAGTGCCGGAACAAATAAATAAAATTGTATATCTTGGTTGTGGTTTTAAAGTCGGTTAAAAAGCTGGCAAATTCCTGTTAAAAAATTTTAAACCTTGTAGCTTTGTAATTTTAGATAACAATAAGGGTTTGGATTGTTGCCAACTCGAGCCATGTCAAGTTTTCTGTGTTTGTTTACTTGCCACTCTACTTTGTAGCTATTGAAATATCAAACCGCTACAAATAAATACTATTGTTTAGGACTATTAGGGCCTCTTTCACCATCCTCAAGTAAAGTGTTGATTTATTACCTGCCGCTCATAGCTGCTCAGCTAATAAAAGGTTTTTTTTTGTTTTTTTATGATATTGGAAGGCAAACAAGCAGACGGATTTCCTGACGGTAAGATATTTCCGCCGCCTAGAGACACCAAAGGTGGTAATGGTGTGTTGCCAACCTGAGGCCGGGATGTTAGGCCTTGAGCAAAAGTAAGTATATCAGCTACCTAAGTCGGGTCGCTGCGAAACTCTACCACCTAGTCAGATGTCACGGTGCGAGTGACAGTAAGCCTTTGCTCGCCTTTTACGAGCTGCCTGGCAGGAAGGCAGATGGTCTATTCTTCAAAGGAGCCCGGACCAACACGATGGAAAAGTTAGAAAACATGGGGGAAAAGGTTCCGAGTAATTTGCTTCAGTTTCACCAAGGAAGGCAAAGTGTCAAATAACAACTTGTCACATTACTAGTGATTAAACGAATGAGTGAACGAAAATAATGCTTTTTTCTACTAATACCGTTGTCATTAGATACTGTCATTTATTTAACTTGTAAACAAAACTACTTAGTACTTACTAGTAGACATATCCGCAATTTTGTAAAATGGAAGCGGTAATTTATCTTATTTTTAATTAAGTTTCATTTTTGCATATATCTCAACATAACATCTTCATATATACAAAGGAACTGAATAACAGACAACAATCAAACTCTTTTTTTCAGGACACGGAATAACAGAAGGTAACAAAAGTGCAGTTTAATAAATAAAAAATAAGCCGAATGCACACAGAAGAAAGCTCGTATTTTCTAGAGAAACTACACAGATATTTAATAATATTATGATAAAATTCTAAGATTATGTAAATAAGTCTTTCTCAAAGAATATGATTGTTATCTTAGTTGTTTCATTTTCTATTTTTTTTTTCTGAAAGTGCAATTTCTAAGATACGAGGGTAAAGACACCTCTTTGTTTTGAAAAAAAAGGCCGCTTTATACAATTATTGATCTGAACGCTCCACAAGATTCGACTTTTTCAAAAAGTGTTATTCACGAGTGTTAGTCACGTATTTAAAAAGTGTTATCTTTAATTTGTCTAAAAAACACTTTATAAAAAAGTTCAAAGAGTTTATTAGCAATAAATAATTTTATTTAAAAAAATTAGAACAACAATTTCTGAAAAGAGATTTTTTACTTCATCATGGCATGTTTTGCAACATTTACTTTTCATAGTATTTAAAATATGTTATACTGTTGAAATATTTAGCACTATCTTTTGGATTCATCACCTTTTAAGTCGTTAGTGACAGCGTTTTGCTAGTTCTAAGTGTCTACCAGAACAGTATATTATCATAAGACTAAGAGATATTGGATTTTTTATATAATCCCACTACTGATCAAGATTCACCATACAAGATACCCAAGCCAACACCGGGTTAATATGTTATTGTCCCTGGACACAGGGACGGCGTTTGGGTATGGCGCGGTTGGGCAATCGCCCAGAGCGCCAAGATGTAGAGGAACGTCAGATCCTGTACGTTATATAATAGGTATTTAACTTTTAGTAAGTTATGATCAGCATATAGAGGGTGCCGTATAAATAACGCATAGGGCGCTGCTATTACTAAAACCGCTACTGCCTGGACAACTTACACAAATTGAATCTAACCCCAAAGTATGTAAATTACATGCTTGTGTTTTGGGTGTTAGTCAACGTTTCTAGTGCATAGAAAATCTTATATAGATACCAGAACAAATTTAATAAACACATAGACCCGGAAATGCAGGCATCTAAACGATCATCACACAAATCCTTGCCTCCGTCGGGAATCAAACCCGAGCCTCGCGGTTGGTTGGTGTGGTTTTAGGTTGTACCTACGCTTGTCACTCGACCAAATAGACGGTCAATATATGTCTTTATGTTATGTTGTATTATCGTAGGATAATGATATCTTTTTTAATTACTTAGATTGTACAATTGATAAACATAATCACAAAGTAATTATATGTAATAATAATATAATACGTAATATAAAACAATCAAATGATTATCATTGACAAGCAATCAAATTTAAAACACGGGCTTTACGTCTGTTCAAACTCGTACATTGCAGAGTTTATATATATTATTAGAATACAAACAAGCAGACGGATTTCCTGATGGTAAGAAATTCACGCCGCCTAGTGACACCAAAAATGGTAATGGTGCGTTGCCAACCTGTGACCAAGGTATTAGGCCTCGAGCAAACCGGAACATGTCATGACGTTATGGCGACAGGAATAAGTAAGGCTGTGGTACCAATCCGGGTGAGTCGCTGCGAAACTCTACCACCTAGTCAGATGTCATGGTGCTAGTGATGATAAGCCTATGCTCGCCTTTTACGAGCTGCCTGGCAGGAAGGCAGATGGTCTATTCTGCAAAGGAGCCCGGACCAACACGGGGGGAACACTGTTTTAGCACTATGTTTATTAGAAGAAATGTTGTTTTTCTTTTGATCCGATAATAGCGCCGAAGTTTGTCATTATTACTTTGGAATACATTTACACTATCAAAGACGTTTGATTTTTGATGACACATTTTTAACACTTTGACTGTCCTAACAATACAGTAACGTCTCAATTACCTTAGCAATATATTAGTTCAAATATATTGAATGTGACATGGACGCCTCCTTACGGACTATCGACCAATAGTGTTGTTCTGAAGCGATAAACTTTAACATCGACTTACTCAAAATAAAAAAAATGTAACATAACGCCTTCATCCATTCAAGTCTTCAGTTATGTTGTGATATTATGATCAACGCATAAAACACACACATACACACAACACAGTGCATTTCATGTTAAGTACCGATGTATCGAGGCACCTACCTAGTGCATTACATGTAGGAATGACATGATACGAGTAACTGCAAGAAGGTATGCGATACTTTTCTCCGATAGCAAGTACATCTAGTATCGATACTTTGAAATGAATTATCGAGTAGGTATCGGTTTAAAATACTCATATCAGTTAATTTTATGGTTAACGGAAATTAAAATAATGGATCCTTATCTTTTAACATTGATAAAAAACGTTTATCGTAAATTGAAGTTTCTGAATGCATCCTGTACTTAGCTTTGTGTAGTTAGCAGCCTTGGCAGTTGACTAGCTTGTTTGTCTATGCCCAAAAAAGTTTAACCTGATTTTTTTATTTTCTTGAGCAGCACCACGACAACGGCATTTTTTCATAAATTATTTGGAAGGTTATGTGTTGTACTAGCGCTTACCCACGACACACATGGTCGGGAGTAACTCAAATATTTATTATTTTACGTTAGAATATTATTAGTACTTTTCAATAAATAATACTTGTTACGGATTTCACTTAAAATTTTCCAAAAACGATACGATATCATTAAGTATCGATACTTTGTGATCGATACTACTTAAATATCGATACTTTGTGATCGATACTAATTAAGTATCGATGCTTGACATCCGATGCCAGCATCAAGTACAAGTATCGATACCTCAGTGGTATTGTTTCATCCCTAATTACATGTAATGCATGGTGTAAAGTGTTAAGAATGCGTAGATATTGTAGTTAGGTACTGCCGGTCGACTTTTTTAAGACAGATGAAGACGTTACTTTTGCAGAACTCAAGAAAGGAATTTGATCGGCTTAGATCGAACCTGGGATCATGAAGTCAAGTTCAACAACCGAATCGCTAGACCACAGATGCGATCAATTTAAGTATGAAAATATGATATATGGGCCTAAATGAAAATTTATTTTTTTACCCCGATGGCTTTCTCACTTTTGACTGGCTTCTTTCTTTGACCTATATCCTTGATTTCGCATGAAATTGAGTCATGAATTTTAATAGCAATTTGTATTTAATAATCGGCTTAGAAAATATCTGACGTTTGAACATGAATTATTACAGAACTTATCGTAATGATTGCTATTTGCAAATAGATAAACTTTACTATAAATGTTATTCAATACTGAAATGTAAGTATATAACGGCCAGAATTGCAAAAGCCATGAGGCTCCTAGTAATACTTTTGGGATCAGTTACTTGTACGTTTTAATTTTTCTCATCATTCATCATTTTTATATATATTTAACAATATCTGAATTAATGTTTTAGTTATTATTTATAGTAATAATTGCCTTCATTTAATTATTTAAATTTAATATTATGTCTAAATATGTTAAAATCAAGATTACAGTAAGTTGTCTTTGTTATGTTGTTAAGAAAAATATTTGTTTATCTAACTTTTTAAGGATAACTTTATTTTAGTGTGTGCTGGAAGTGCAATTCCATGGATACCAGGGGATAATAGTCACTATGTCGAAGGCGAAAGCCAATACATTTGGATACCTGATGGTGAAGGTATCCCTCGTCTTGTAGATCTACAAGCGCCTCCAGACCTAGCTTTTTTGGGAACAAGAAATGGAGCCAATAACGCTTATTGGCTTTTTACGAGGTGAGATCACATTATCATTTAAAAATCCGATTGATTCCTGCAACAATTTTTACCTCGTACAATACTGAAACCCATGATAAAATGAAGTCATTAGCGTAAGGTTCTTTACTTAAGGTTGTCTGGCAGCGAACGCTCTGAAACGATAAGCCCGCCTTTGTGCACCTAAATTAAATGTTATTATAAGTAATAGAGTATGTATTATTTTGTAAATTTTGGTGCATAATAAAGTGTGTTCATTCATTCTTTCATTCATCATTTTCCAACGAGGATATCTCTAAACGGGTACAATATGGGGACCTGCAAGAAAAGTGCTCACCTATATTGTACTATATTGTGTTAGTATGCCTACAATATATTGGACTAATTCTTAAAATGTCGGCAACACACCTATGATGTTTTTGATACTGCAAATGTCCGTGAGCAGCGGAGATCAGTTACCATCATGTGATCGAGTGTTTTACATTTGCCTTATCATCTAAATAAATAAAACATTTTTTTTTCTGAGAAACCAGAGGTTATTTTCTTATAGTTTAAAATATATGTTGTCACTTGTAAATTGTGTTTTTTTTTTCAACAGGAGTAACCCCACTAACCGTCAAGTTCTTGTTAATGGGGATGCTAACTCGATTCGAAATTCAAATTACAATGGCAATCGTCCACTTCAAGTAATTACCCATGGTTGGAACAGTGGTGGAGGCACCAGTTGGATGAGTCAAGTAATATCTGCATTTCTGGCTGTTTCTGATTGTAATGTCATCGTTGTTGATTGGAATGGAGCAGCCAGTGGTGCTTACACTACTTCAGTAAATGCTGTGCCTGATGTTGGACGCCATGTTGGCAATTTTATTACATTCTTATTCAGTACTGCTGGAGGAAACTGGAATAATGTTCACTTGGCTGGACACAGTTTGGGAGCTCACGTCATGGGCAATGCTGGACGTGCTGTTTCAGGAAGTGCAATGCGTATAACTGGTAAGTGTTAATTATAAACTACAATATTAATCTTATCAGTTAATTTGTTGTTACTATTATTCTTTATAAATACTGTTTTCTATTTTCTGGATTTATACATATAAGATATATTGTTAAGGATTTTCAAAAGAAACCACAAGCAGTTCCCTAAAAAATACAAAGATCCAACATTTAAAGGTCACCTCCTCAATTATATCCTTTTGTTTATCTTTCTACAAGTTTTTATAGCAATAAATTGCAAAAAATAATTGAAAAATCGTTAGTCCTAATTGATTTATTATTATCCCTTTATCCGCTCTATGCGTCATAGATCCTATTAATTAATATTATAAATGCGAAAGTTTGTATGTATGGATGTATGGATGTTTGTTACTCTTTCACGCAAAAACTACAAAGCCGATTACGATGAAATTTGGTATGTAGGTAGCTGAAGACCCAGAATAACATAAAGGCTACTTTTTATCCCGGAGTTCCCGCGGGATTGGGACTTACGCGGGTGAAACCGCAGGGCGCAGCTAGTAATACGCGTGGAGTTTGGCCAAATCTAATGAATGAAATATTTTTCGTCATTTCATAATATGTATTCAATAAAAAAGTTTTATGGAATAATATTTATTACATGTAAGTCCAAATAGAAGGCTTTTGATATATGCTTCAATATTTCTGGAACAACTTCTAAACTTAAGTTTTGACCATCTCTTGTCATTACTGTATGAACATTTAAAACTTCTTTATTTCCTAGTTTGGGTGTTTATTATATTTATTCTAGTATCGATGACTGTACATACATAAGTATTTATTTATTTAACACACATATTCCGCAAATAAATAATGTTCGTTTCCATTATTTTCCTTGAGACATTCCTTGACGATTCTTTGGAATATAGGATCCAGTATGTATTGTGGCGAAAGCCAATATTGTTATTCCGAGAACCTAATGTTGTTTTGGAATTAGGTATAATTAGTTTAATGGAATCGTATTAGATAGATTTACAAAATTAATGGCCTTAAAACACTTCCTTGTAGTACCCCGCGTTCTGTAAATAAATGATTTGTTGTTTAGTAAATGGGTTAATTTAACAATAACTCAAACTGTCCAATACAAAATGAACCCTAGTTAAAAGTTAGCTCAGAGTTAAATATTTAACTATTTTAATTTTTTAAAAGCCCTTGTTACGAAGGCATCCCGTTTGGACATCTCCTTTCTATTTAAAACTTTCAGGTTTGGATCCTGCTGGACCTCTATGGACTAGCAACTCTAACGCTTTGAATGGAGCATCAGGACAATATGTGGAATGTATCCATACGGATGGTGGCATTCTTGGTATCATGAATCCTATTTGCAATGCCAACTTCTATCCTAACGGTGGCAGGCATCCACAGCCTGGATGTTCAATGAGTACTTGCTCTCACGGCCGTGCTCCAGAACTATTTGCCTCTAGTATAAGGACTAATCACTTTGTGGGTCGCCTATGTTCAAACCTAAGTCAAGCACAAAACAACCAATGCAGTGGAGGCACTCTGAACATGGGCAACAGTATTTTGAGCAAACGAGGGTAAGTATTACTTGTGAAGTATAAATGGGAGACAGACAAACTGATAGATTTCTAATCTCAAGAAACACATGTCACCTGTGTGTGGATTTGGAGTGTTACTTGGTGTTGAAGTATTGGACAACATATTTAATATTCCAGAACTATGCCTCGCCTCTGTATTCTACTCGTCCGGTGACGGAATTGACCTTTATGTGTTCTAATGCGGTTTACACACACACACACACACACATACATATAAACATACAGAGAGAGAGAGAGAGAGAGAATAAAGTAAAGTTTACAAAAAAAACGACTACTCAATTAACGAAATAAGCATACATTTTGTACATACGAACCAACACAGTATTTACTTTTATTTCGATGTTTCAAATATTTCTTTTATGTTTTCAGGACTGGTCTCTTCGGATTAAGTACCGCTGCGTCTTGGCCATTCTAATGGAAAAAAAATGCTTATTACTTTTTTTTTATTTTTTTTAAAATGTCAACTATTTATTTCAAAAAGCGTAGTATTATTTATGTGACATTTTGTGTGTTTCTCAAGTATTTTTTCATTAATAGTAATCTAAAATAATAATCATGTGATAATTTCTCATTACATAGTTTTTAATAACATATGCGTTACTTTGCACAGTTTTAATATGCTTGTAATTTCATTTCATTGAAAGTTAGCTTCGCTCCTAACTTTATTATGATAAAATGTGATTTACCGTTTCAACCATAAGATCCTATGAGTAAAGAGTTTTGTTAACAGATTTTGATGAAGTAGTATATAAATGTAATATTCTAGTTTTTTTTATGTTATAAGAAAGCAAACAAGCAGACGGATTTCCTGATGGTAAGAAATTCACGCCGCCTAGAGACACCAAAGGTGGTAATGGTGCGTTGCCTACCAGAAGTCGGGATGTTAGACCTCGAGCAAAAGTAAGTTTACCGACTACCTTACCCTCCGAACCGGAACACGTCATGACGTTATGGCGGCAGGAATAGGAAAGGCAGTGGTACCAATCCGGGCGAGTCGCTGCCAAACTCTACCACCTAGTCGGATGTCACGGTGTTAGTGACGGTGAGCCTATGCTTGCCTTTTACGAGCTGCCTGGCACAGGAAGGCAGATGATCTATTCTACAAAGGAGCCCGGACCAACACGGGGGTTAATACAAAATAATCCTTAACTTGGATACCGTGTTGGTCCGAGTTCCTCTGCAGAATAGACCATCTGCCTTTCTGCCTCGTAAAAGGCGAGCAAAGGCTTACCGTCACTAACATCGTGACTTCCTACTAGGTAGTAGAGTTTTGTCCGGAGTTGTCCTGATTGGTCAATGCTTGCCGTTGACGTGTTCCGATTCAGAGGGTAAGGTAGCCGTTAAACTTTCTTTTGCTCTAGGCCTAACGACCTGGCCTCAGGATGGCAACGCGCCATTGCCACTTTTGGTGTCTTTAGGCGGCGTGAATTTCTTACCATCCGAAAAACCGTCTGCTTGTTTGCCATTATCATAATAAAAAAAAGTTGAGAGGTGTCAAGGGACACCCCGGTGGTTCGTTTCCATTAATTAGTAAAGGAATCGCAATAAAATTTTATTTTTATAATATATTTATAAGAATAATAACACATATATAACATACTAATCTAAATAAAATCTAAAAACATATTTTATCTATAAGAGAGTTCAAACTCTTGGTTTGGACACTTAAATAGAAAGGTTCTATTCTAAATAGCCACTGTAAATGCTATTTGGTTAATTTCCAGTGCAGCTGTTAAAGTTGGACAGTTTCTGTGACGTTTAAAGTTAAAATATTAAAGTAAATAATTGGTTTTCTTTAATTAGGGATTTGGCTTGGACTTTGCACAACAAATCTATAAGTGTAGTGTTACAATGTATTATTCCTGCCGCCATAACGTCATGACGTGTTCCGGTTCGAAGGGGAAAGTAGTCGGTAAACTTACTTTTGCTCGAGGCCTAACATCCCGGCCTCTGGTTGGCAACGCACCATTACCATCTTTGGTGTATCTAGGCGGCGGAAATTTCTTACCATCAGGAAATCCGTCTGCTTGTTGCCTTCCAATATCATAAAAAAAACTGAATCAACATTTCGCATGGTTATCGCACCACACCTGAAAGGATAAATCAGTTTTGATAAATGTTTTCGCTTCTGTGGTCTAGCGGTCCGGGCATTTTAACTTGGCTGCATGAGATCCCGGATTCAAATCCCGGGTCGGGCAAAAAAAAGGGAAATTTGGTTTTTCCAATTTTGTAATAAAAAAAAATTGCTAGGGATTGGATGTGTACAGTTGGCAACAGGCTTGCCAACTATCACATTGTGGGACTTAGCATCTTCGGCTAGTCGTGGGTGCCCTGTTTGTGCATCTGTCTACTTTTTGTGGATATGGGCGTAAAGATACTTCTTTTCTAAGACGAAAATGATACTTTATTCCATACAAACTGTCAGTAGCTATCAATGTCAAACAGTACGAAAGAATTAGTAGGATTCATTTCGCATGGTCATGGTCTCACGTCTGAATGGATGGATCAATTTTGCCAATTCTTATTTTGACTTGTTAGTTATTGTCAGGTGAAGATTATTATAAAAATACTAGCTGACCCAGCAAACTTCATATGACTTGACATTAATGCTTCGACAGTAGCGCAGTCTGTCTAATCCGATCTGAAACATTCCAAAATCAGCAACGACTTATTATTAAACATTAATTAAAAAAACATTTTCCAGGAGACCAAATTGTGAATCTAAACCATTCTCGAATTCCCTTGAACACGCACAAAAACTTTCATCAACATCGGTCCAGCCGTCTAGAAGGAGTTTAGTAACATTCACACTCACAGAAGAATTATATATACAAAAATATGGGCAAATTGCAGGGAAAATGGAAAAACCGTTACGTTTATCCATACAAACAATTTGTACGTATTAACGTCGTTATGTTAGCGTTAGCCCTTCCGTTTAGCGAACTTCGTTCCAAAAAATCATTAACTCTCTTGAATCGATGGTAGAGAATTGCAAGATAGACAGTGTAATCCATGTCATTCAATAAATTCTTGTCAATCTGTCTATCCATCTGTACGTTTTTTTTTTTTTTTATTTCTTATTCCTCTAACTGTGTCAGAGACTTTTCTCTGCTAATTTCTCTTTCATGCCAGTTCTCACTGTTGTGCCTCTCGCACTTTCATGCCGCATACTTTTTCTTTCTTTCACACTCACATTCTTACTTTCATGGGGGGGATACCCATCTATCTAATTTCTATTCTACTCTATTTTCGTATTTGGATCTTTATTTAGAGTAGTTTTAATAATTTTTTCACACTGCTATGTTTCTTCTCTTTTTCTTATCATATTACTTCGCTTATGCTATTCTTAACTAGGTATACATTATTGTCTAAAGCTTATTTAGTTTATTTACATCATTTTCTTATTTTCTAATTTGTATTACATTTTTTTTTAGTGTTGATACAACTATATTGTTATAATATAATGTTCAACAACTATTTTACACTTTGTTTCTTTTAATTGCCTTGGCCGCCATTTTGATGCAATACTCTATTACTTTTTCTTGAGTGCTTTTGAAATTTATTAGCTCACTGATAGTTTGCGTATTTACTGGTGAACCTATATTCTGTTCTAGGTCAAACCTCTCTTTACTGTTCTGTGGACATTCGAAAAGAATGTGTGCCACCGTCTCACTTGTGCTACTATCACACACACATTGCGGACCCTGTCTGCATTTAAAGCGGTCTAAGTATTCGCCAAATCCTCCATGGCCCGTCAAGACTTGTGTTAAGATGTTGGTGGGTCTTACTCTCTTCGTGAAACCGTACGCCTTAATGGCGTCCGGCAGAAACATCTTTGTCACCGCTACAGTTTCTTCTGCTCTGTATCTTGTGTTCCATGTTTCAAGCGTCGCACCACGAATTTGACGCTTGACCCATGAAACCGGGCAGGCCTCGTAATCTGGTCTCTTCTTTAGTTTCAAGGCAGCTTCCTTAGTCAGGTCGTCAGCCCTCTCGTTTCCTGGTAATCCGGCATGCGCCTTGACCCAAAAGAGAGAGACCGTTTTGTTTTGCTTCTTACACTCCGTTAGGTTGTGTCTTGTTTTGACAGCCAACGGGTGTGTAGTGCAATTATTTTTGATGGTCTCCAGCGAGGATCGTGAATCACTGTATATTGCAAAACTCGTATGTGGGCTCTTAAGAATCTCGCTCGTAGCAACAAATATGGCAAGCAATTCGGCCTGGTAGACCGTGCAATAGGACGGTAGCTTTAGTTTCTTACTATTTAGTTCGGTTCCTTCTTTCCAGAAGGAAAGAGCAGCTCCGACTTTGTCATCTATTTTACTACCGTCCGTATATATTTTGACTTCGTGTTGGTCGTGAAGTTTGAGCTGATCAAGGTCTACCAGGTTTACGAATTCAAGCTTCATACTTTCCGCTGGGTGAGGGAGATTCTTATAGGGTACCATCGTCTCCACTTCCCTGTCACCTGGTTCTAGCCGGACTAACCCCCTTTTCATCTCGTACAGGGATGCATGCTCCTGTATCCTGAGATCCAAGGGTAGCAGCCCGGCCAGTATCAGGGCAGAGTTTAGTGATGTCGTTCGGTACGCTCCACATATTTTTTGCGCGAATCCCCGCTGGACCATATTAAGATGTTTCCGTGCTCCAAGCTTTTGAGCAGCTTGAGCCCATGCGCTGGCGGCGTAAAGAATGATGGGCTCAATCACTGCGACGTAAATGGTCCTGACTATATCAGGATTTAGACCCCAGCTAACTTTTGCGGCACGGGAAAGGCGCTTATAGATGTTAATTGCCTTCTTGCACGTGTTCGCAATGTGTGCGTTAAATGTGAGTTTTGCATCTATGGTTAGACCCAGAACTTTGATGCTGTCTGAGAGGCGGATCTCGGTCCCACCCATGCTCAAGCGCGGGATATCATGTCTGAGCTTCCTTGTTACAACCATCGCTACAGTTTTATGTGGTGCAAAGTTGAGCTTATTCATGGTACCCCACCGCCGAACATGGGAAAGAACGGGATTCGCAGCTCGTTCGATGTCCATAGCAGTGTCGCCCTCAAAAACAAGGACGACATCGTCAGCAAAAGCCTGCACGTACACTTCCTTTTCCTCCATGTACCGCAGGAGAGGGTCCCGGAGGACATTCCATAAAATTGGACCACCAATAGAGCCCTGTACGCAACCTTTCTTCGTTCCCTTTATGACTTCTTCCCCGCCGTATCTGAGTCTCACGCATCTATCGCTTAGGTAGCTGTCAATGACACGCCTGATATTTACAGGGCATTTCTCTTCCGCTAGTCTTATGCGTATCATTGGCCACCAAGCGTTGTCGAAGGCTCCCTCTATGTCTAATGATATAACTGTTAGTAATTTCTTCTGTTGAAGTTTCAGTTTAATGTGGTTTACTAATGCATAGAGGGAGTCTTCGGTTCCGGTTTGTGGCCTGAAACCGTACTGCACGCGACTGAGCCTTGGGAGGATATACCACTTCAGTCTATTGACAATCATCTTTACCAGGATCTTCCCCATCAATGGCAACAATACAATTGGTCTATAACTTTATGGTTCAGTGTAGCTTTCCTTTCCTGGTTTTTTGAGTACTACTATTGTAGCCTCCTTCCATATTTTTGGAAAGTACGCTAGTTCTAGACATTTGTTGGCCATTGATAGGAAGAGTTCCGGATTTTGATTTATGGCTACCAAGCATATATCCGCTGTGAGACCATCGGCACCCGGGGCCTTCTTGGGATTGAAGCTTTGAGCCGACGCTTCTACTTCCTCTAGAGTAAATACTGGATCATGCTTTTCATCATGACCCGGTTTATTTACAGTTTCAGCTTTCAATCTTATAGTTTTATGCTCAGCTTCATCCCCTTCCTGGTGGTCTTCGGGATAAAAAGTTGCGGCCAGATGTTCGGCTGATTGCTCAAGGGTAAGCGTTACACCTTGCTTAATAAGAGGTGTATCTTCCTGCCTCTTGGTGGTCCTTCCTATAATCCTGTAGATGCCCTCCCACATTCCTTCCCGATCTTGCTTTTCACAAAATTTCCTCCAACTTTCCGTTTGCGCTTCTCTTACCTTAATCTCATAATTTTCTTTTCCTTTTAGATAATCGTCGACTACCTTCTGTTTCCGGGGCGGCGCGGCGCATCGAATTCTTCGCCTCTTCGTATTCACCATCCTCTTCATGTTCGCGAGTTCTTCAGTCCACCACGGTAAGTTATATTTTGTTTTTGATTTAATTTTAGGTATACTATTATTGCATGCTTGCTTAATTATATTTGTATATTCTGTAATTGAGTTTTCTAATTCTTGTATGTTATTAATTTCATCTATTGCTTTTTTGTTTAGATTTTTTGCTTCGAGAGATTGGTTCAGTTTCGTACGAAACTGATCCCAATTTGCTTTCTTACTATTAAATATGCGTGTAGTCCTACTAATTTCTATTGATTTTGATTTTACTAAATTTAATTTAAATGTTATGGCGTTGTGGTCTGAACTTGTAAGACCCTCCTCAACCTTCCAGTCGTCGACGTAATTTAGCAAGTCATCTGAGCATACTGTGATGTCCACATGACTCGCATATTCTTTTCCTCCCCTTATGGTGTAGAAAGTTGGAGTTGTACCTACGTTAAGAACGTGCAGCTTCATCTCTTCCAGAAATCCTGATATATCTTCTCCTCTACTATCGATCTTCCCACTACCCCACCAAGGACTTTTCGCGTTCGTATCACCTCCCATTGTGGCTCTTTTCGATACATCGAGTTTCATTATTTCATTTAGCTTCTCCAGGTGCAGTGTGATATCTATGTCTGGCTCAAGGTAAAACGAGACCACCAGGATTTCCCACGCCTTTGTTTGCATTTTGACGACCGCGATATTCGGGGTGGTATACGAAGGGCATTGAATGACCTTAATATCCCCATCAAATACCGCGATCGCCGCTTTTATTGGTTGCCCATTTGGTTTTTGGCATTGATAAATGCGCACTCCTCTGTGGTCCTTCATTCTACCTTCAGCCCCTATATACGGCTCCTGGATCATCGCGAATGCCATGCCTGATGTCCTTGCCTCTGTAAACAGCTCCTGTGTGGCTAGTTGTTTCCTTTGCAAGTTTGATTGGACAATCAGGTATGGCCTCGCTGTCGCTGTATCGATTGATGTGCCTGGGGTGCCCTTAGCAATATGCAACACTTGCCCTAGCTATAGTATCCCACTTTCGCCTTATGGGACACTCGTTGCTAAAGGCGTTGTGTTCCAGTGCTTCTAGTTTTGCGTGCGAGCAGTTGCAGAATGTTGGTGGCATGACGGCTGTCAGTTCACTGCATTTACTGCGCAGGTGAGGGCCTCCACAATGGCTACATCGTTGCACCGTCTCCTTGCATAATCTCTTTGTATGGCCATATCCTAGACACATAGAGCACTGTATGAGTGGGGACTGATCCTCCACTCGAATGCGTTGCAAATCTATGTGCAGGCATCCTTCCCCAGTCATACGAACCCATAGTGACGGTGAAACCCTTGCGATAACGTGGCATAAGTGGGGGTTCCTTGCTTTCCTCCTATAGATGATTTCCACACTCCTATCCTTGTCCTCAAGACCTTGGTACACTTTTTTATTTTGATTTTCCAGGGCTCTTATAATGTCGTCGTCTTTGTTGTGGTCCAGTACGGACTTTAATACAACAAGAGGTTTTTTATTTTCCACGTACTCAACCTTTAGTTTCCCTTCCGCTTGTTTTAATTTCTCTTTAAATCTTCTTCTTTCTTCTTCGGTTTTACAACCAACTATAATCTTCCTGTCTCTTGCTTTTCGTACGCTTTCAACTGTTATCCCTTCTTCCCTTGCTTTAACTGTTTTTCTTACCTGTTCTAAGATTTCATCTCCGGATTCCTCTTCGTTTGTCGAGGTTATCACCAGCGAGTGGAGCGCGGCGCGTTCGGCAAGTTTCCTTGCCGGAGGCGCCGCCAACACATTCGCATATGATTGTCTCCTCTGCTCTTCCTGATTAACTTCTATTATTGTTTGTAGTCTATCCATTTTCTCGCAATTTTCCCTTATTATCCTCGTATGTTCTTCTAAAGTTGTTCTAAATCTTTCTATCTCAGTTTTAGCTTCTTCTGCATGCGTGTTTTTGTCCTGCAATATCTGGGGCGTTCCAGAGAGTTTTGTGACGGGGTCTGGTTTTTTAGTTTTTCCCAATTAAATTTAACAAAAATTGAGCCCAAAAATCGATTTCGAAAAATTTTCCGCCATTTTGTCGGCCATCTTGGAAAATTATAAACGCTCATAACTTTGTTGTTTGAAGACCTACCAAGACGGGACTTTTTTCTTTT
>NJDD01000477.1:218266-232610 GCA_002245505.1 Calephelis nemesis
CTCAATCACCTTTTGTGCAATACTTTTCAACAGAGGGCTGAAAATCATCTGAAGTGGTGCACGGAGATACGGTCCCCTTATTGGTTAGGGCTCATTTGCAGAATATACCATCTGCCTTTCTGCCAGGCAGCTCGTAAAAGGCGAGCAAAGGCTTACCGTCACTAACAACGTGACATCTTACTAGGTGGTAGAGTTTCGCAGCGAGTTGCCCGGATTGGTATCACCGCCTTAACTATTCCTGCCGCCATAACGTCCAATGCTTGCCGTTTACGTTTTTCGGTTCGGAGGATAAGGTAGCCGGTAAACTTACGTTGGCTCGAGGCCTAACATCCCGGCCTCAGGTTGGCAACGCACCATTACCACCTTTGGTGTCTCTAGGTGGCTTGAATTTCTTACCATCAGGAAATCCCTCTAGAAAATAGATTTGCATCTGCACATCTGCACTTCTCGTTTTAATTAACTCCAAAACGTAGGATGCCTCAATTTGCAGGTTGTTTTTTGTTTGTTATGCGACTGCTCATACTATTTTGAGGATTCTTTAAAAAAATGTAGGTCATGATTTGGACGTAGTTATATATTAATTTTATCATCATCTGCCTAACACATTTTGAGTAATACTAAGTAATGTATACTTTTTTTATGCTGACGTCCACTTAATTTATTAAAACGTCAACATGGAGAAAACATTATTAAATATAAATACCAGGAGAATGTTGACAAAATGTATACAGGACCTTATTGGAAACATATCTACCAGCTACCAGCTATCTGGTAGCTGGTAGCCTAGTGTAGTAGAAGTAGTACCAAATGAAATAACTATAGTCAGATTTTGCAATTTTACTGCGCTAATTTATGTCAAATATGTACAGGATTTAACAATAAAAAAAGGTATAAATACTAAAAATAAACGCAGAATTAAATGATAAAAATTTGTATAATTACTAAAAATATTGTATATAATTTTCAAATTAAAATAACCTTGGAATAAAAAAATAAAAACCTACATAACCCTAAAATAATAAAAGAGGTGGTAATTAAAAGAAGTACGTCCAAATGACTTCTATACCTGAACATAAAAAGGTCCCCTAACTTAGTGAATAATTAACTGCTTACAAGCTACGTAATTTCGAAGTAAAGTGCCACCAAACCGGATTTTGTAATTTGCAAACAAAATTAACATTTCCTCTTCTTTGAACGTGAGAACGCATAAATAATCAGTATATTTTCATGCGAGGTTTTAATGTTTTATTCATTACTTAAATCGTTTATGCCATGTTTTGTTAATAAAACAACGTAATAAATTCATCATCTATCAATCAATAAATCATATCTTTTAAAGTTTTTCATAATCTTTGGAAGTTTTACCAAGCGCCAACGATGGAAAATATCAAGTATATTGTAGTATCTATATATATAAAAGAAAGTCGTATTGGTTACACTATTTACAACTCAAAAACGGTTGGCGGCTTTGTGATGAACTAATTTGGCTAAATATTGATGGGGAGGTAGCTTAGAAACAGGAGATGGACATAGAATAGTTTTTATCCCGTTCGGCATTGAGGAAACTAGGAAAAACGACATTTTAATTATTTTACTCACTGAACGGGTGGAATGAAGTTAGCGGGTTTTGAAGGGTAAGGCTGGTAAACTTACTATTGCTCGAGGCCCAACATCCTGGCCTCAGGTTGGCAACGCACTACTACCTCTGGTGTCTCTAGGCGGCGTAAATTTTTTACTATCAGGTAATCCGTCTGCTTGTTTGCCTTCCAATATCATAAAAAATCATATAAAATAAATAAATATAATACACAATAATTTAATGGGGATGAAATTTAATGGGATGAATTTTACCCACGTCCTTAAGGCCCCATACTTAGTCAGCCAGAAGTGCCAATCGCCGCACTCCCCCGTTCCATGATTATTACTATGAAATATTTCGCTCTGAAGTAAACGTCTTAAGCGACAAATCACTATTTTTGACACTATGAAAGTAATTTGAAAAAAAGTGTCAAAACTGAAACATTTATCTTTTAGGTATAGTACTTATATTTGTTTAAGCTAAATCTGGTGTCGATATTTTCATTATTGAAGTAGACATTTGGGATTTTGTTTTCAAAAAAGGGTTAACTTTTTGATTTTTTTCTATCAAGCAAAGTGAAATGAATCGTGTTTTTGAAACACTAGTCTTATAAAGCGTATTAATGTTAATCTTGTTTATTTTTGTCACCAAGATCCATGATTACTTTGTAAGAAAAAAAACATTATACTGCTTACGCATATATGGACCCTTAAAACTGAAGTTCATCCGCACGACGATGGCCGCTTATCGTCGGCCAACGTTCGACCTCTTGTTTAAAACATCAAATAAACATCGCACGTTTATTCTCCGTACCTTCGGACGGCTCATATTTATTATTTACCATTTACTTTCAGTAGCGATACAGGGTACCTTATTGTTATTGCTTCATTTATGGGATGGATCTGAAGCATTTCGCTTTTACTTGAAAGGTTCTCGGTGCTGTGGCATTTTTATAGAGATAGAACTACCGACGCTGCAAATATGTTCATAGTCTTCCCTGGATTTCTGAAATAGGATGAAATTCTTTTGTGAAATGTTTGGTCTACAGTAGACATTTTTTTGTTTAAATGGACACATTAAAACACTAAAATCGAAACGTTTGTATATAAAGAGTAATGATTGTGGAAGAAGGAATATACAATGAGATTGTGGATGGATGTATGTACCCGTGGAGACCAAGGTTGACATTCCATGAACAAATCGCTCGAATATTACCCAAGAGTAGTGTAAAAAGAGGCGTGTATGTATGAAAAAGGTAATGAATGTGGAGGAAGCCAGATAGGTCTGCAACAAAAGTGATATTTGGTACTCGATACTCCCAAGGAACTTGATTTGAAGATATGAATTAATGAATACTTTTTATTTAGACACATTACGCGATAACATGAACCCTGAATTGAGAACATTATTTTTTCTTATTTTTCTCAATAATCACACACGTCTCTCCTGCTACTCTCCTGGTCCTCTACACATTGTTAGTGGCTGGTAATGTCAAGCGATACATAGTTTATCGGGTCGAATAGTAGCGTAATCAAATAAAGTGTGTCATGAAAAATATAAACTGTTATGACGTTCGACTGCGCTTGACCACTCTTAAAAAATATTTCAATGAAATCTAAATTGTCTGAACGATGCCGAGCTAAGTTCTTTACTCCTAAAACGATACTAAAGCAGAGGATTTACGCCATTTAGTTTATTAGCCAGAAAACATAAATTTGTGTAAACTGTTTTGTAACTCCAGGACGGCCGTGACTTAATAACAGTAATGTGTTTATTAGCGCTTCGTTCGAGAAACTGAGCGCTTGTTTTTGTATTATAAAGTGACTTCGTACTATTTGGCTAAGAACTCACATCGCGGTTTTCACCCGCGCCCTCCGCGTTTTTGCGGGCCCGCGGCTTCTATAGAATATAGATTTATATGCCAAAAGTAAGAGAACATTTCACGATGCCTTTTACATCCGCAGCGCCCGCGGTATTTTGCGGTTCGTGCGGCACCGGTCGCCCGTCGCTAGAATAGTTTTGCAGGCGATGATTTCAACCGCGACGGCTTTGCGACCGCACAAATTACAGGTCTCCGGTTTTGTGAGTTTTAAAATAAAAGCGCAGCTCTACGACCGCCGCCGCTCAAGCGCTCGGCGCAACAAATTGCAAAATACTGCTCCGTGAGTTCTTAACCTTAAATTTTAGCACTTGTTTTTTATGTTAGAGGTTAGCGTGTAAGCACAATGCAACGCACGAGACAACCGTGTTCTATAAACAATACACCCGGACCGACACGGGGAAGAGTTAATCAGTCATTTCATTGTTGTCGTCAGTTAATATTGATTTAACTTATTTTATTTAACTTTGTTATCGAATATAAAAGAATGATAAAAACACATTACAGTAAAGTTAGTATACACATATCACAAAAAGAACCTAGGAAATGTATGGAACTCAGTCGTTAGGGAGTTCGTACTGTATAAAGAAGTGCCATTTTGCTAAGTGCGCGTACCGCCTGATATAGAGTTTCAATAGATCGACAAAGAATCAAAACATTGAGACTTGTTAATTAAATTACTGACTATCTTGTCAGTAATAACTGGCAATTGCCAATTCATTCGACCTATCTATTTGTTCTCACTTAATTAAAAGAAGATAGATATAACTCCTCCTGACCGCCTCGTCAGTCGAGGGGCTAGGGTAGACGCTTAACGCCTATAAATATTTATGAGGCTCAGGTTAGATTTTTGACAAGAACTTGGGGTGCTCGTGTATAATATATTTCTATGCATTTTTATCAATGACTAATCAATCCTGCAAACATCGTGTCGCTTGATATTAACAGCTACGAACATTTTCTATAAAAATGTTATAGTATTGTTTTTTCCGATTTCACTGCAATTTTCCCGGTTTTTATCTTCATATGAATATTCTTTTGACAAAAACTAACACAAAAAAATTAGTAAAATCCAGGTCAGGTGTTCCATGCGATGACCACGCGAAATGGGAGGTTTATTTTTATATAGATAAACACTTTTACCTTTTTTTGAAATGGCTAATATGTTACTAACCACGAGGTTTTTACAACTTTAGTTACAACTTACCGAGTCCGAAGAGATTAGTACCTAGAATAAATTTATTAAACACAAAACACATGTAGTTACGCTTAAGTGTTACCGCTCTTGCACTAAGTTAAGAGAAATCTATTTTTTATTTTTTATATATATACTTCCTTCTTCCTGCCATGGTTTAACAATCATAGACTATCTGTCAATTCCTCTATCTTGTCATTCGCATTTTAGTGCCCAACCGCTCTGGTCTACACGATAAAATTTTATTGGATTTTGTAGGATTATATTATAGTATTATTGGTAAAAAGTGATTTAATTTAACTGTTTTACAATATAAATAATCTATACAATCATAGACTATCTGTCAATTCCTCCATCTTGTCATTTTAGAGTTAATATCTGGGTTCATGTTCATTGATGTAATGCCGTAATATGACCTAGGGCGTGAGATGTGTGGACACACCACGGGTTGGGTGGGTTGCACTTTGGGTTGCACTAATCTCTTCGGACTCGGCGCTGGTATAATTATGATAGAACTTCACGTACAGGTAAGTTCGTTTAATCATTAAATATATTTGGTATTTGGTTAATGTATTCAGAGATATTTATTACATTTAATCAAAAAATATGTTAATGCGAAACGGAGCAAAATTCACATTGATATCAAAATATTTAACTTTCGCAATATCCTTCTTTTATTTATCTTATAACTGAATTTAGTGTTTGTTTGGTTTACCTCATCCCCCGTGTTGGTCCGGGCTCCTTTGTAGAATAGACCATCTGCCTTCCTTGCCAGGCAGCTCGTAAAGGGCTAGCAAAGGCTCAAGGTCACTAACAAAGTGAATTCTGACTAGGTGGTAGAGTTTAGCAGCGACTCGCCCGGATTGGTACCAGCGCATTACCTATTCCTGCCGCCATAACGTCATGACGTGTTCCGGTTCGGAGGGTAAAGTAGCCGGTAAACTTAATTAAGCTCGAGGCCTAACATCCCGGCCCCAGGTTGGCAACGCACCATTACCAACTTTAGTGGCTCTAGGCAGCGTGAATTTCTTACCATCATGAAATCCGTCTGCTTGTTTGCCTTCCAATATCATAAAAAAAACCGTTAATCGACAGAGAGTAAGTATTTAAGCTCTGACGTATTCCGTCCCTTGGTTTCATGGTTTGGGTAGCCAGTAGACTTACACTCGTGCCTTAATATACATAGTTGGCGATAAGACAGGGACGCATGTATCATCTATGGAGCCCATAGGCGAGGGTTGTGTCTTTTTTAGCGCCTCGTTGGTCGAGTGGCTAGCGTGCACGCCTAACTACACCGAACAACCGCAAGGCTAGAGTTCCTATACGACGATGGCAGGTATTTGTGTGATGAACATTTAGATGTCTGCATTTCCGAGATTGGATTTGTATTAAAATTGTTCAGGCATCTATTTAAGTATCTCTATGTACTCGTATTAGAATCGTTGACTAACACCCATAACACAAGCGTATAATTTGCTTACTTTGGGGTTAAGTCCAATTTGTGTACTTGTCCAGGGACGTTTATATATTTATTTAATATATATAAATCGCCCGATTGCTCGCTATCTTATCAGGGAAAGTCATAATCACCCACTATGTAATGAATTTTGTAAAAAGTTTCATAGGAAATGATGTTGAACAGATTAGTTAGCTTAGACATTGGTCCTATTTTGTACAAAGACCTTGTTAACAGTAGCAGTATGCCAATTTGATATTGCTAGTGATGAATAATATCAGATTTGGGACGTCTAGCCCCAGTAGGGGGAGAATGCCGACAGCGATATAGTTTTAATAAAATTTGTAAGGGTTCAAGCAAAATCGCGCGTGTTTACAATACCTTCCAATATCCCAATATTTGGCCCTTTTTATCGAGAGCACGTAAAAATATGGAACAGCATGGAAACTAAGCCTAGTTCATAAAGTACCTACACTCCATTAAATCAATAGTTTTATTTAGCTTCTCATGATACTTTTTTAAAATTTAGCACTTACTACACTCTAGTGCTCGATCAATAGAATTGCAATAACTACGTAGTTTACAAATATTATAAGTTGGTAATATAATGAGGTCGGTTAATCCCAGCCAAAGACGAATACGCTAAATAACGTTAACAAAACGTTAAAAAAATAACGTTAGTCTCGTCTTATCAGTAACAATCGCTATTGCAATCCCACGAAAACCACTTAGGGGCCTCATCGATGCGTAGTTTGTGCGAGTGTGTCGTTTTGAATATTTTTAGGTTGTTTCCATACTGTATCTTATTTGTACTGTGGCGAGAGGTAGGAAATAGCGTGGGAGTTGGTGGGATATCTTATATCACAAAAATTCCTTTTTGTTAAACAACTACTTACTTTCAACAACATTTTAAGTTGTAACATTTTACTTTCTACCTTTGATTAAAGAATCATTGAACCGAAACTCATTATAAATAAACGATTAAAATGGAGTTAAAATATATGTATTTTCCTGCGAGTATTGCCTTCGTTGATGATCTGTAATAATAGTGATGTCAACTATTACTTATGTGAAAACCTGATCGGTAGCCACATAATATTATAACTAGATTTTTTATGTGTTGAAGGTAGCTAGCACACTGTTGTTCTGATAGCAAGAGACAAAGGCTTACGGCCGTCATAGATGTAATGGGTACGTCGCTATCCTGTGGCTGGGGTGTTACTATTATTATAATTATCATTTATTAATATTACATTTATTTTTTAAGTTTATACATTTAAATCTAATAAAATATAAACATAAAAAATAGAACCCCAAAGACGGTGGTATTACAACTAAACCATAAGTGGTCAGGGAGACAGACTGAGGAATCTCCGCACAATGCGGGCCGTTATTATTATTATTGTTATTATTAACCGAGTTCAAAAAAATAGTAGGTTATCAATTCGTTTTATACATTTTTTATTTTGTACGTACACCGATTTCTCCGTGGTTTCTGAACCGATTTACGTAAATCCAAATTAATACTTATAATATAATATGTTTAGTTTAAGACTTTTTTACAGAGTTTAAAGTATCATGCCCACCATCTTGATACGTGGCGATCTACAACTGTGCAATTCCGAAGACATTTTTTACCTCGCACAACATCTTTGTGGAATCAGTTACCGAGGGAGGTATTTCCAAACAATTATGGCTTGGGGACCTTCAAGAAAAGAGCGTACTCATTCCTTAAAGGTCGGCAACGCATTTGTGATACTCCTGGTGTTGCGGATGCCCGTGGGCGGCGGTGATCACTTTCCATCAGGTGACCCAATTGCTCGTTTGCCTCCTCTTATATATAAAAAAAAAGACTTGGCACCGACTTCAAACCTATTAATAAATGGCACATATAAGTAATAGGTAGTATGTAATTTTTATTAAATCTTTATTATTTATTACTTTTTAGTTTTGAAGTCGGTTTTAATTAACGTAGTTATTTTTATTAGGTTATACGACTATGATTTATAATTTTAGTTACAGATACGAATTATATAAAGAATGAGTTTTATCAAATTACATTATTTGTGCTTTCGATTATGAAAGTATGCCGACTATTCAATAAACATATATTTACGGCCGTATCCTCAAAGAGGTAGGCAGAGGCACAATCAGGAAAATTACTCGGACTAGACTAGCTGGAGGTACTATTTTGGATGATAAATTGGATTATAGATATTAGCCGAGTAATCTCGTAACAAACATAAAGTTGAATTAACAAACATACAGTCCTCCTTTTTTGGAGTCGGTTAAAAACTAGTGTACTTAAGCATGCTTTTCTCCATTTTTTCATTTTATCTTCACCCTCTCTTACCTCCTTCTTCTAATCGTGTAAGAAAATATGTGCTGTAGAAAGGTTGTGACTATAATAGTATATAATATAGTCCTTAGATAGAGATATTTCCTATCATGAAATAAAAAAAAAACAACATAAATAACACAAAACTTTATAAAAATAACCGGATATGTTTAAATATTCACGGATCATTTCCGAATGGTAAATTTCCTGGGTATTTTGTTTTGTAAGTTTTTCACTTGCATTGATTCGTTGTTCAAATTTGCAGTTAACTAGTGTTTTTTTATGATATTGGAAGGCAAACAAGCAGACGGATTTCCTGATGGTAAGAAATACACGCTGCCTAGAGAGATCAAAGGTGGTAATGGTGCGTTGCCATTCTGAGGCTGGGATGTTAGGCCTCGAGCAAAAGTAAGTTTACCAGCTACCTTACCCTTCGAACCGGAACACGCCATGGCGTTATGGCGGCAGGAATAGGTAAGGCGGTGGTACCAATTAGGGTGAGTCGCAACGAAACTCTACAATCAAGTCAAATATCACGGTGTTAGTGACCTTAAGCCTATGCTCGCCTTTTATGAGCTACATGGCAGGAAGGCAGATGGTCTATTCTGCAAAGGAGCTCGGATCAACACAGGGAAAATTGTGTGTGAAAATAACGTACCTACATGCGTAGATATATATATATATATATATATATCCGGCACATGAATTCGTTTCATTGTTTCGAAAACTGAAAAGTATTTTTCGGACCTCTTTACAGAAATAGTGAATAGGTAGGTGTTTTGTTTTTATCTTCAAACCACTCTAAATTATTAACGAAAAGGACTAAAAGCATTTTTTTCACTTATTTTTGTCTACTGTTTCTTCTTTCGTTTAAAAGAAGAAGACAATTCAGAAGCGGTTATTAATAGAAAAGACTTATCTTGCAGATGCACCATGACTTCGTAATTACGTCTGTTTGCATAGAATAAACTAAAAACCACCTGCTGTGCTATTTCGTATCTTTTAAGTGATTATCACTGGCTAATAGTCCCGCTGGTAAAAATAATAAGGGCAAGTGCCGCTTGTAGGGAAGTTTTTGTTTGAAAGTTGAGGAAAGTATCCCAATCACAATTTTCTTTACTGTTTCTTTTCTTTTGTTTCTTTTTTTTCTTGATTGTTCAAGTCATGCATGCATATCACAAAAAGTTTACCAATTTTGGTCAAGCACATTTTAGCATCACCGAAATCGGCGTGTATGTATGAAAACGGTTATGAATGTGGCGGAAGCCAGGTTGGTTTGAAAGTTTCGTCAGGTTTGGCACTCAATACTTTCTGTCTACTCCATACGGGACTTGGTGTGAAAATATGTATGTATGCACGTTTTAGCAATAATTGAAAAGTAGTTATTCAAGGTTATATAGAGTCTTCAGAGAAGCAGTTATTTTAAGATTAAGGAGACATTAGTGCTAATTTTGTTGCGCACTCGATAAATTTTAAGTCATCGCTATCTCTTTTCAGCCTAAGTACTAGAAAGAGACAAAACACGTTTTGGTGCTGTCAGGTTAGTTTGTATATGACATTTCTAGACTTTTAACCTATTCCTAAAAAAACGTTATTATATATCATACAAGTTGACATATCCGGACTAATCTGACATGTCTAAAATGTTTTGTCTCTTTCCTTTTTGTTTTAATGGAAAAAGATTGCGTACTTACGGTTAATAAAAGTTTAATTCGATCTTAGTAGAAATACTACCAGTAACGGCTAGTTAATGATATTTCAACTAAACTTAGTGAAACAGAAAATTATCTTTCCAATTTCCCTTCGCCACAAAGCAAATATTTTAACATTTAGACTAAAGTCGAGTGTGGCTACATTCCCTTTGTTGTACTCTAAATAGCTTTATCTCGGTCTGATACTGACACCGAAAAAAGATAAGCTGCGAGCTTTGTGCGGTCCTCGGCGACCGCTGACTTAAGCCGCCCGCATACGTGACTACATGTCATCTGATAAACCGTTGAGATAGACCACTTATATACGTTAGAAAACGACCTTTTTATTGGTTCTATGATTCTTCCAAGAAATTTTGAAAATAGTTCTAGTTTTTAGAGTTCCGTACCTCGAAAACAAAAACAGAACCCTTACAAGGTAGCTTTATTGTCCGTCCATCTGTTAAGATCCTTTTTCTCAGAAATTCGAAGAAATATAATCTTAAAATCTGTGTCAAATACTCAAGTCTATTGTCTCTTGGAGCTGTGAAAAAAATCAAAATTCTTAGCTTACTTAATTAAAAGACACAGCCGTTTATGTCGCATAGTGTAAAGTTTTGAAACTCGCAAGAGAATCAATACCTACAAGATTGTTTCCGTTAATTAAAAATTTTAGTAGAAAGCAACATCTTGTAGTACAAATAAAGAAAAAATTACGAACCTGTAAATTGTTAGTTACATCATATGTACTAAAGTGTGGTGAAAGGTGAACTTTGACTTTTATATCTACAGGTTTGTACTGAACCCTCGGTGCACAAGTCCAACTCGCACTTGGCCGGTGTTTATTATATCTTAGCTTTTTTATAACGTTTTGTACATGTAAATTTTTTTGCAACTTACGAAATCTTCAAACCCTTCTTAATTTCGCATTATGATTTAACCTTGCAGGATTTAATTAAATTGTTGAATTGACAGCTTAAACATAAGCCAACATGTTAGCCAGCCACAAAACAACATTTTAAGATGACTGTACTAGATGCATGAATGTCGGATTAGAAAAGTAATTTTTTGACACTTGATCGAAATATGTGGCATATGCGATGGAATACGTTTGGCGAACTTGTTATATTTGCGGCCTATTTCACATTGCTTAGTGCATGGTCGAGTGTGCAAGCGGCTTTACGACTCGATAATTATACGCAGAGTGAATCTTTTGATAGGAATCATGGCCGCAAGCCCGTCAGCTGTATTGTTCGAACATTTTCTTTGGCTTTGATTTACCGAAGAATTTTACATGACCCGATACGACATCGTTGTACGACACGATATATTCACGACCAACCGAGACGATGAACGACGATTACGTAAAGTATGATTTATTTATTTTATTGTGAAGTTATCTTCTTTGCGTCTATATCCAAGGGGTAGGCAGAGGCACAACCAGGACACACACGACTAGTGAAAGACACTAAGTCACACAGTGTGAAAGGTGGCAAGCCTATCGCCAATCAAGCTCATATCCATTCCCGGTCAACGTTATTTTTATTAGAAAATTGACAATATACCTACATTTTCTAATCTTTTTGTTGCTTGACCCGGGTGTTGAACCCGGAACCTCAAGAAGTCTAGTTCAACGCGAGACAGCTAGACCACAGAGGCAATTTATAATTTCAGCAGAGGGAAACGATATTTTATTAAATCAGACGTTATTTACAAAGTATGCATTATAACTTCTGTACATTCTGTACAATAAGGCTTTGTTTTGTTGTTCCGCAGAATTGTAATTGTCGTAGCGGGAAATCTCTAGTGTCACTTGATTTCTCGCCACAACAGTTATAAGGGTACGGCGGGATTAGCAGAATAAAAGCTTAATCTACTTCTATCGGAGGCAAACGAGGTACATGGCTAATCTGATAGTAAGGTCACCGCCGTGCATGGTTATCCATCTAATAAACTTAAAAGGATGACAAATGGCCAAGCTTCTTAAAATATTTTTATTATTATAATTTTTTAGGTTAATTTGCCACTTTCTGGGGCCGGCTAAGACCTTGAGGCCATGCTGCCACGTCTTAAATATTAATTAATCCTTATACAGTCATTATAGCCTGTTTTTTAATCTCAGAGATCTCTTCTTTGTCTCTTTAATGTCTTAATTGACATTAGCAATGTTGTCAGTTTTTTGCGATTCATAAATAGTGTCGTGGCATTATCGAAAAATTCTAACAAAATGTAGTAACGATTTTTGTAAGTTACATTGAAAAATCGGAACATGGGTATTTAAAACGAATTAATACTTAATTAATATTCTTCATAATTGTAGGTCTATAATTATTAATGTGATCATTTGTAGTTTTACCTAACAAAATTAATATAAAGCAACACTTGTATTTTTAGATTACTTTAAATAATATTAATTTTATTTTATATTTAGATAATGACGCGGTACTTGAAACTATCTGATTCGTCGTCTATATCTATAATTAACCTGTTGGTAATGTCGTTGACTTTGTCTGTGATTTTTATTGAGTAGTTACTTGAGGAAGCCCTTCTCCGAAAAAGCGTCGTATTCAAACAATGTAAAAGTCTTATTTTTTATGTTTTTTTTTTATGTTATAGGAAGGCAAACAAGCAGACGGATTTCCTGATGGTAAGAAATTCACGCCGCCTAGAGACACCAAAGGTGGTAATGGTGCGTTGCCAACCTGAGGTCAGGATGTTAGGCCTCGAGCAAAAGTAAGTTTACCGGCTACCTTACCCTCCGAACCGGAACACGTCATGACGTTATGGCGGCAGAAATGGGTAAGGCGGTGGTACCAATCCGGGCGAGTCGCTGCCAAACTTTACCACCTAGTTAGATGTCACGGTGTTAGTAACGATAAGCCTATGGTCGCCTTTTACGAGCTGCCTGGCAAGAAAGGCAGATGGTCTATGTTATAAAAAAACAACAAAATATATTATTTTTGGCAAAAGACAGCTTTCAAGTACGTGGCTCCCCTAATGCCAAGAGATAACCGCAGCGTATAGACGCCATATATTATGTTGTAGGTGTTCGCGACGTGGCGAAGCCAGGTTAAAAGACCAATTGTGCAAGTCTCCTGGCTGACCTACCCTCCGGACTGGAACATAACTGTGTGACTGACAGGAATCAGTAAAGCGGTGGATTTCTATCCGTACAAGTTGCTGCATAGCATTCCACCACCAGTGGTTTTGTTGTTAATGACCCGTTTTTCTTTTGCTTGCCTCTTACGGCAGGCTACCAGGTAGGACAGGAAATGATCTATTCTACACAGAGGAACCAGAAGAACGCAAGAGAAACTATATATGCTAACTAAGTTATAACTATACAAGTAATTCTGTATATTAGTATCCTTGCTTAGCGCCATTACTACAAGCATATAGTTTGCTTACTTTGGGATTGCATCAATTTGTGTAATTTTTCCAGGCTCTAGGGTTATTTTTTTTATTTAAAACATGATGCAATTTAGTAAAACAGCAATGTAACGAAATCAAAATCGCCAAACTTAATACAGCAAAATAACAGCAGGTATTTCATAACCTGCGCACAACAGGCTCAATGGACGCATTTAAAAACATCAACAGATTTAATTACTAATGGTAAAGATAGGTATTTACACAGAAAATTGCAAAATAACGACTTAAATTTCGATATATTTCCGTCTAATTACACGGAATATTAAATATTTTCCTTGACTTCCATTCGATTCGATCAAGCAGACCTAGACTTAGTGGCAATGGGACCACTTTGGAAGTACGCTATCTTAATTAAAAAAGATTTTTAGAAATAACTTTTTTTCAATGTCAGTTAAATGTGGTTGCTAAATTTAGGATTGTAAAATCTAACAAATTTAATTTTAACATTTTTCGAAAACCGACATTTATTTACGTTTTGAAAAAAATCGGTATCATAGGATAGCACTACAAAATAAACACAGGTATCATTATTTGTAAACTTGACATTTACATCTGTCAATTTAGTCTCTGAGATTAAAAAACAGGCTATAGTCACTATTTACAAAGTCACGTCAGAGTCCTGAGTAAAGCGGTTGTCACTTTACACAAGCTCACTTTGGAAGATTTGGCGGCAGCGAGGAAATTCACGATACACTAATTTCTTCGTGATTATTTCATTTCACTGAACAAAATTAAACTAGTTCCCATCTAAATTAACTAATTTTACTCATAATTTAC
>NJDD01000477.1:252258-271131 GCA_002245505.1 Calephelis nemesis
CCATTATACATAGCGGAACCGAACCAACACGGGGAAATACACATTCTCAACATATAAAATAACGTACTCGTATGTCCGCCTCTTAGTCGTAGTACACCTATGTCAATTATTTCATCAGGATTAAACCAATCTTATGGGGTTAATTCTAGACAAGAAAAAGGCATTTCACATTATAATATATAATTTTTAAATATACCTACATATATCGCCTCTGTGGTCTAGCAGTTCAGTTGTTGGACTTGACTGCATGAGGTCCCGGGTTCGAATCCCAGGTCTGGCAACAAAAAGAAAATTGAGTTTTTCCAATTTTCTAAAAAAAAAAGTTGCTTGGCATAGGATATGTGCCCGGTTGGCGATAGGCTTGCCACCTATCACATTGTGGGATTTAGTATCTTCGGCTAGTCGTGGTTGCCCTGGTTGTGCTTCTGCCTACCTTTTCGGGGATCTGGGCGTGAAGATACTTTTTTTAAAATATATACATGTGTTTAGTGTGATTGATTTCAGTGAAATCTAGTTGACAAATGTAGTACACATCTAAAAATATATTTAAAAAAAGTCGTGTTACACTATTTATAACTTAAGAACAGATTAGGCTGAAAATTAATGGGGATGTAGCTTCAAACCAGGAAATGGACATAGGATACTTTTTATCCCTATCGACTTTAAGGAAACTATGAAAAACAATATTTTAATTTTTCCCAAATAAACTGAACGGGTGAAACCAATTTTGCTGAAAGTAATTAACAGATGTAGATGACATAGTTAAGGTACCTGTAGTGGAAAGTGAAAACCTTCATTCGTATTCATGTTACCTGGAAGTTTTCCCCAGCACAATAGTTAAAGCTTTCCCGTGAAATTAGCCAAATAATTAAGCACAATAAAACTGCAAAAACCGACTCCACTTATTTAATTACCACGTTGGGATTTGCGAATTCTTTTCTTGAAAGTTTAAAAATAAATTGTGATGGTCCTTCATAAATTTGATCAACATTCTTTTAGTAAATTCAAAGTATATTTTTTTCGATTTTTTTTATTATATATTACAATACAGATTTCCGCATAGTAACGGCTTTTTCTGTCAATATTCGTCTAGTAGTTTTGAGTTACATTAAATAATGTATACAATTTTCACTATGTTGACAAAACACTCATCATTGATAAGGATAAGTGAAAAATGTAATCACTTTTAAGTATACCTCAAAAATCACCAGGATCATTATAAAACTAATTTGCACCTAACTCGTGACCTATCTTTCTAAAAAAGAACCATAAGAAACGGTTGGCCGAGTTATCATGTAACATACAGTTTTATTTAAAAGATTCTCCTTTTTTGGAGTTGTTTAAAAATATTTGACATTTATTTATTAGCATTGCATCATTAGGTTAATATCATAATAGTACACGCTTTAATGTTTTAAAACAGCGTATATTTTTACGTATCAGAAAATTCATGGGATTATACGTTAAACATTTAAAAATGTTGTTTTAGGCTAGTTAGTCCATCTGCCTTCCTGCCAGGCCACTCGTAAAATGCGAGCATAGGCTTACCATCACTAACATGACATCTGATTAGGTGGTAGACTTTGACAGCGACTCGCCCGGATTGGTAGTTGATACCACTGCCTTACCTATTTCTGCTGCCATAACGTCAGTGCTTGCTGTAGAAGTATCCCGGTAAACTTACTTTTGTTCGAGGCCTTACTTCTAACCTCAGGTTGGCAACGCACCATTACCACCCTTGGTGTCTCTAGACGGCGTGAATTTCTTACCATCAGGAAATCCTTCTGCTTGTTTGCCTTCCAATATCATAAAAACATATAAATACAAAAATTTAATGAAGTTTTAATATTTAAATTAAAATCAATTAACCTAATCATAACTTACATGTAATATAGCTTAGAATCATCTCAATCAAACACAGACACACACACATACACATACATACACACACGTATACACACTCATAACACTAGTCTTTTTCCGTGGGGATTTAAAAATGGAACGCAGGTTGCGGCTAGACAAGTCAATTGATGAGTCGTCTTTCCTGATCAAAATCAATCGACGACCTCTCGATATCAGACAGTGAGTGAAGAACGGAAAGCATTAAATATTTCAACAAAACAATGGAGCTATATCCGAGATGGGGCGTTTCTCCATTGGAGCTGCAAGAAAAGCAATCAATGCGGACAATAGGATGGCTGCAACCGTCTCCCTCACACCTCGCTACACATGTGTCTCCGTCACTGTGAATTGGGGTATCAGTACTCCTAGTATGAACTTCTTTCGAATTCGACTCGAATAGTTATGCTTAACCTTGACTTGTAACAAGTCCTAGTATTAAAAACGCAGTACTACTATGCTTTCTTATTACACCTTCGTGATTTCCTTACGTCATTTTTAAGAGAGTCAACGTTAGAAGTCTGATGATGGTCTTAGTACTGAATCGAGCTGTTTGAGGGAGAAGACGTACCTAGTGCATATACTTAAGATTTTAAGTATATTTCTGTTTATTTTAAGTATATTTATAATATATTCACTATTATAATGAAGGTCATAGTACTGAATAGAGCTGCTTGAGGGAGAAGACGAACCTAGTGCATATTCTTAAGATTACTTATTATTCTTAATATTTTCTAAATTTATTGTTTTTGCCTATGTTATTCTTCATCTTTGTTAGTTTTCTTGTTGCATTTTTATTTAGTTAAGGTTAAAGGATTCTTGGTTCCGCTTTTAAAACTTTACATCGTAGTCAAGTCACTAGCAGTTTCATGCAGCTTCGCCTGCGTAACTTGGCTTCTACTGCATCGATTTTGATGAAACGAAACAAATGTCACTCAAAAATAATGTAGAATTCTAAAAGCGAAAGAATTTTTGAAAACGGTCTAGTAGTTTCGGAGCCTATTCGCTTCAAACAAACAAAAAATCAAACATTTCCTCTTTATAATATTAGTATAGATATGTTGTAATAGAAAATATTTTACTATATTTAAACTACAAATCCATATCAAAGTAAGTTATAGACTAAAGCAAAACATATTAATTTTCTTTGAAAAAATATCAGGCCATTATCTACGGATAACAGTTAGTATAACGACTAAAAAAACGTAATATTTGATGCAGCGCAGTAAAACTACAAAAATCTACTCCAACTATTTCATTGGGCACCAATTCGCGATTTGATCATTCTTTTTTCGAAACATATCAAAAAAATATAATATATGATGATGAAAAAAATATGTGTATGGGAACTCGGAATTACGAACTATATTTCAAAATAGAAACCACCAAATTCCGTTGGCTCTTGGCAGAGTAATTGCGTAACAAACATACAAATAAACGTACTGTCATTCGACAGTACATTTATTTCTGAGAACGGAGAACCTGTTCTATTTTTGGAGTCTATTAAAAACTAAATAGCAGAAATAAAATCTTTGACGATAACAATAAAATCTTAAATCGTGACTTCACTTTCATAAAGTACAAAAGATAAAAAAATGGAGATATGAACTTGCTTCTCAGTTAATTGACGGTCAAAAGACATGATTCTTTTATACTTGAAACAAAGAAAAGATATTAAAGTATGAACAATTATTGTAAGGGGCGCCTGAGGCGGGTACGGAACCACTCCGCCGCCGTCCAATTTATGCGGAATTGGAGGCTTAAATGTTCTTTTGTTTTTTCAACCTTCAATTTATTATTTAAGAAAATATCGTTTATAATTTATCTCATAACTGATATTTATAGAAACGAAACATTCTGTTTTTTCACGTGTTCATTTTCGTTTGGCGAAATAACAAATTATAAACATCTTCACGCCTTTATCACAGAAAGCGGTTGGCAGAGGTACAACTGGGGCAGCTACGATTTGCTGAAAGTATTAAATTTCAAAATGTGATTGGTAGCAAGACAACCGATAAATTGTAACATAAAGATAGATTAAATTTTGATTGAAGATTGATTCGTTAATTTATATTGCTATTTATATTAAAGACAGAGATTACTCTACTATATGCATTAAGTCCAATTATACAAAATATTAATAGGATTGTATTTTGTACCATTTTTCGCAAATTATCGGTTGATCTATGTAATGCATCGACTATACATACCTATGTAATGTCTATTTGTTTAACAAATTTCAAACGAACGAAATAATTTATTTTCGTGTTTATAATAGGACAGAAGAAGTGTAATAAACCATTTCACATTATTTTATGAGTCCTCTCGTTCTTTTGTGTAAGTGTGCCTGACATAATAAAGTACCATTCAACAAATATAAAATAGAATATTTCTGTCTCTGTGTGTAGTGGGTTTCCGGAGACGAGGAAAACGTTTTAAAATGTTGTTTTGTGTTACTGTTTTTTATGTTACAATATAGCCACCAAGCAGCCGCCATTCTTGATGATAAGAGGTACCTGTCGCCAATACACATTATAGGCGCTACTAATATTTTGTAAAATATCATGATTGGGATCTTAAAAAACGTATACAAAACCATTGCTTACACAAGGCTAGCGCGAATTTGATTATTATACGCAGTGCCTCTGTAATAGGTAAGGCAGTTTTTTTAATGATATTGGGAGGCAAACAAGCAGACGGATTTCCTGATGGTAAGAAATTCACGCTGCCTAGAGACACCAAAGGTGGTTATGGTGCGTTGCCAACCAGAGACCCGAGATGTTAGGCTCGAGCAAATGTAGTTTTACCAGCTACCTTACCTTCAGAACCGGAACACGTCAACGGCAAGTATTGTCAGGACAGGAATAGGTAAGGCGGTGGTACCAATGGTTGGATCGCTGCGAAATTCTAGCACCTAGTAGGATGATGTGTAAGCCTCCGCTTGTCTTTCACGAGCTGCCTGGCAGGAAAGCAGATGATTTATTCTGCAAAGGAGCCCGGACCAACACGGGGAAACCAACAATACCAATTTGGATAAACTGTTGGATTCTAATACTGATCAAAGTTTTCTATAATTACTTGAAATAGTTTAACATATCTAAATAATAATAATAAAACAATTAATAAATAAATATTTCTGGATAAGTTACACAAATTGAATCTAACCCCAAAGTAAGCAAATTATATGCTTGTGTTAAGTCAACGATTCTAATACACAGAAAAACTTAAATAGATACCAAAATGAATTTAATAAACACCCAGACCCGGATATGCAGACACCTAAATGTTCATCATACAAATGCCTGCCCTTCGGAAACCGAACCCGAGCCTCGCAGTTGGTCGGTGTAGTTAGGCGTGTACGCTAGCCACTCGACCAACGAGGCGGTCACTATCTGGACTCATTGTGCGAGTATAGCTGCATGCAACAGTTAGTATTTCCATCCAGGCACCGAGATGGATGCGTCATTGGATGTAAAATCGTAATGGGCGGTAAGTGGGTCCTGAACAAACATTTTTAGAAGCGCTGTAACCTTCGCCGATCCCTCACACCGTAGCGCCGACAAGTGGCTGAATAACGGATGAGGACCCCGGGGAGGACTGATGTATTACTTTCACGTTACACTTATATCACATCAGTATTATTAAGCTACAATATTACAAAAAGAAGTTTCTATAAAAGTTTGTTTAGGCTAGATGAGGAAATTTTATATTGTGCGACGCTGTAGAAACGATAAGAAGATAATTATTGAAAATGATGAAAATATCAAAAAAGATAGTTAATGAAACTGGTTTTGAAATGATAAATCTATATATATAAAAATGAAACCCGTTTTTCTTGTTCACGGCATCACGCATTAATGGCTGGACCGATTTCACTAATTCTTTTTTTGTTATATTTGTCATTATTAGGAGAAGGTTCTTACGGAAAAAAAAATATTAAGAAAATCTCTCAGAAATGTTGAAAAATATACATTTAATTTTGCAGTTCAAATTGAATAGGTATTCATACGTAAGATAGGTCAGCTATACAAAATAAAGTAGTTTCTACTATTCTTCTATCATTCTATCATTGCTACGCTAAGGCGGTACGAAGTTCGCTGGGTCAGCTAGTAGGTTTAAAAATTAGCGGCCCGCCGCGGCTTCACACGGTTATGAAATATACATAGAAACCTTCCCCTACATTCACTTTATCTATTAAAAAAAACCTCATCAAAATCCGTTGCGTTATTTTAGATTTAAGCATACAAAATGACATAGGGACAGAGGAAGCAACTTTGTTTTATACTATGTAGTAATAAGAGAGGTAGCCATTAAATTTGAAAATAGATTTTATTTTCCTAAATTTTGATTGGCCTAAATCGTTGTTGATATATTTAGAGAGATGATATAGCGAACAAGCACAGCTTTTCTGATGGTGAGAGAGTTCTCTCGTGACTGGGACCTTAGGTCTATTGTATCAGTCTATTGGCTATTCTATCCTCGGTCTAGAAACTGACTATTTCATTATAGCGATGTTTTAAAATTCGCCTCAATGGAGTGGCGGTCTGGCGTCGGGCTTAAATTCTTGTGGTCCCGGGTTCAATACCCAGGTCGGGCAACAAAAAAAAAGTGAACCGTCACGGGACGCTTGCCAGATGTGAAATGTCGATATTATTTTGTAAAAGTAATATGCAAAAAATAACAGATTGTGATAGGAACTAAATATGTCATAATGAAAAAATAAAATATTACGATAGGAGAGAGATTCGCCACACCGTACACAGTACTGCATTTAGACTGTATACTAGCAGCCTGTCCCGGCTTCGCACGGGTAGTAAAATTTCTAATTTTTCTTAGAAATAAGGCACCCTTTGTGCATCAGCAATAATGGCTACTTCTAATAGTAAATGTATTTTCAAATCGATCCGGTACTTTCGGAGTCTATTAAATACAAACAAACAAATCTTTTCTCTTTAACATTATAGTGTATACGATAAACCGACAGCAGCTCCAATTACCGGGTCCCATTGTATTTTGAAACCATACAGGAAACTATCGAAATACCCATTTAAAATTTCAAATCTGTTTAACCGTTTAGAAGTTAGATATGTGACCCGATCCGGTCATACGCGTGTCCTATCACGCGTTGTCCTGTGGGGATGAAGCATAGTCCTGCTTTAAAAAGTAGCCTATATTCATCAGGGACAAAATTCGCTTTTCATCGTAAAATAATTTTCAATACTATTCAATACAAACAAACCAGCACACAAATCTTTCCTCCTTATAATTGGTGTATCTATCCTGTCAAACGTTTTAAGTATGCTCGTAGTGACCTACATTACGACGATTAATTTTTATGTTCGTGTATAGAAAAAATCTTTGCTCTGCATACCTAATACGTTTTTGAGGAACAGTGGAAGTACACTTACAAAATTTCAACCCAATCGGTGAAGAAGTTTAGTAGTTGACATACCGATAGCAGTGCTCTCAACACAAAAGGGTAATTCTCCCCTGCTCCCGTTGTCCTGTTACCGGTAGGACTGAAGCTGAAGCATGTTACCTAAGTAAAATACTATTTTTATTAGCGGTAATGCGGGTTTCGAATGGAATAAGAATTTACCGAATCGGCCGGACAGATTTAGAGCCTATTCAATACAAACAAACTATAAAATCTTTCTCTTTATTATTAGTATAGATTACATTACCCGATTATTTCTATTATTCTACTACCTAAGCGAAGTCAGGTCAAGTCGCTAGTGTGATACAAACTCACGTGGTGTCGTCGGCCGGCATGCGCGCGATTTATAATTTACTAGCGTATTTTGTTAAGAATTACATTTTTAATTTTGTAATATCTTTTAAATGGACTTTTCGATTTGAATAATTCAAAAAACAATCTCAAGGTATTGAAACAGACTTAAATATGAAATTATTTATTTAGATTAGGAGAAATAAGAACGTATATATAAAATGTTCCGAATATTACAACTATTTTTAACAAATTTGAAAATGTATAAAAGTGGTTGTATTGCCGTAACTGTAATAGCTAGATATATGGTGTCGCGAATTTTTTTGTAGATATTAATACCTTCTTTAATATTGTAGAACATCTTATACTGCCATTATCAAAGATTTTCGCCGCGCAAGCGGGGACAGCCATTTTATAGCAAATTTTTTTACACCTTGTGTTACATTTTTGAACTTTCTGTAGGTATCCCTAATTTTTCTAGTTACAAATATAGTCTATGTCACTCAACGATAATGTAGCATTCTAGAGGTGAAAGAATTTTTGAAATCGGTCCTGTAGTTTTGGAGCCTATTCATTTCAAACAAACAAATAATCAAACTTTTCCTCTTTATACGAGTAATATTAGTATAGACATACCTATACCATCATATAACGTGGCGAAGCGTCGCCACGCCAGAAATCTGTTTTACGTGCGCCTATGATGTTTCACACCAAAATTGTTTATTTTCAATTTTCTATTAAAAATAACTTTGCCCGGGATTGGATATGTGCCCGCTTGGCCATAGGCTTGCTACCTATCACATTGTGGGACAAAGTGTCTTCGACTAATCGTGGGTGGCCTGGTTGTGTCTCTGCTTACACCTTCGGAAAAAGACACTTTTTTTCTAAAGTACTAACAACGATTGGGATGCTATAGAAACAATATTAAAGCCTAATTCAATCATATAAATTTGCTAAGATATTAAGTAATGGGGTAAAAAAGTATCTTCCTTGTACATTACCTTCGTTCGTTGTACGTTGTCCTTATTAAAAATATATGCACCGGTACTAGTAAACTCATTTATCTGTGTTTCTAATACAAGGGAAGATTTTTAAAATACGGGCACAAAAAATGACACTAAAAATTAACAACAAGAAAAGGCAAGAAAGTTAGTTCTGTAATATTTTAATAAATTCTCATGTTTTAAGCAATTATCGTCAAAAAAGTAGGTTTTCACAATAGGCTGTGTAATGACGGCGGGGGTTGTGCGTGCGCTGAATACTTTATGTTTAAAGTGAACTAAATAAAATAAAGAATTCGGAAGTGCTGGTAAAATTCTAAAAAATGAAATATTAGCTAAATAATAAGAATAAAACCGAATTTAAAAGGGTAATGTGGCATATAACTGAACCAGTCCTCTTCGAGAGAATTCTGACAATATTGTGTAGGTACTAGAGGTTTCTACAAAAAAACAATAACTAGTTACTTTCAGCAGATCCAAAATATTACACTTCCATTGTACTTAATACTGTCACAATAATATTATACTATAATAAATAATATATAAATCGCCTCTGTGGATTAGCAGTCCCGTTGTTGGACTTGACTTAATGAGGTCCCGCGTTTGATACACGCGAAAAGAAAATGTGTGTAATCAATTTTTTAATAAAATTTACGTTACACGGGGTTAGGATATATGCCCGGTAGATGACAGATTTGCCACCTATCTCATAGTGGGAGTAACGGCCGCATTCAGAGCTCTCAGTTATCTTCTGATCAGGTGTAAAGTCTTTTTCTATACCACATTTCGACTTAATGATAGATCAAATGATAATTGATGTATCTGAGTGCAGTCGTTACTGTCTCCAGCTAGTTCAGCGTGCTTCTTTTGTGTTTCTGATTAATTAAAATCATTACAATTATCAGATTATAATCATAGAACCATGTGAGTATAAAAACTACTTTAAGCTAAAAATAAATCACTTAGTCAGTCCCAAAAAAGAGTGATTGATGTTCATAAAATACGGTCCGAATTGATGATCCTTTCTAGAAATCGAAGTTGGTTAGTAAAAAATGGCGACCTTTGAAAGAAGGCTACGTTCAACAGAAATCGATGCAAGGGTTACTTGGTGATTATTTTAATTTTATATCGCACTTTTCTGGTTGTGGAGTTCAATTGAAAAGTTTTTATTAAATTCAATTTTCATAAAATTAAATCCAATTGCAAATGATAAGATTCATTTATTCGACGATGTCATACAAACACAGCACACATTCTTCAAATCGTTATCAAAATTATGATTTCAGTTGACTTTGTAAATGTTAATATTTTCGTTACCTTTTGTTTCAATTATGACAAAATAGATAATTAGTTGCCGTATAAATTCAAGAAGGAATATTACTTCTAGAATTTATTAATTCAAAGCATATTTGTTTTAGTAATTTTAATATTTTTTTAATAAAAGCATCCTAAAAATTCGTCTTTCATTATCATTGAACCGAAAAATAAATGAAAAAATGAACCTGAACACCGAACATAATATTCAACACATTTACCGCTACAATGCTTGGCTACGCGCTACGAGCTACGATGTGCTACGTCAAGTTTGGTGCGGCGCTACGCGGGCTTAACGCGGAACTTTTCCCTTTCCATTATGTTTTGAATTGAATTGCGAATTTTCTGAGCTTTTTATTTCGTAAAGGAGTCTCGCGACGCGAAGTAATTCGGTCTGGCGGTTTTAATAAATACCATTCGCATAACGCTATTAAACTCGTTTATTTTACGGCAAGAATTACAAAGACAGAAATCTACCACTACCGCCGCTACTTATTGTAGCCGCTTATAATTATTCAAACCTCGCTACCCATCGCAATAATGGTGATTGCAGACGTCGTCCGCCCTAAACCACAAGGGAATGGTGCTTGTTTTTCTATGTCATGTCACATAAAATAAAATGTAATAAAAGTAAGTTTTCATAAATAAAATAAACCGGTTTTATTTTTCCTAGCTAAGACCGACATTTTCTAATTGAAGTAACGTCACTCATTTGCGACGGTTTTGTTGGAGATAGAAATGGAAAATAACTTTCTGTATTTCTTTTTCTGATTAAATTTGTTGCTGTTTTGTTTTAAATCCGTCCCTAAGATTTATTAA
Source organism: Calephelis nemesis (assembly GCA_002245505.1). Taxonomy (NCBI): domain Eukaryota; kingdom Metazoa; phylum Arthropoda; class Insecta; order Lepidoptera; family Riodinidae; genus Calephelis; species Calephelis nemesis. The sequence goes on from NJDD01000477.1 coordinate 263,020, forward strand.
CTTGTAATGTTTAATGTTAATAACTGTCACTTTTGTACACATTGGCAAAGTGCTTCTAACTAATCTCTCGGTAACTACATGCTGCAAGTATTAAAAATGTGATGTTAAGCTTTATTGCCAACTTCAAACCGGAGGCCTTTAATCATGTTTCATTCTATGTTTGTTGTTCAATTGTTACACCAATTTCAAAAAGATTCTCATTTTTCTTTATATGGTTACACAGATTTCAGAGATGGTTTTATATAAATCCAATCAAAATTAAACCAGTGGTTTATGAGATATACTTGATAGTGGGTGTTTTTGTTTACATGATAGATAGGTAGCATTGAAATTGAAGTCGAGCTTTTAATTATAGTAAGGCTATTTATGTATTTATTGAACACAAAAAAACACATTAGCTTGAACTACAATAGTTAGTACATGGTGAAATACTGTCATTATGACACTAATCTAAATACTACAAGAAATCAATTTCACACTTCATTTTATTATCACTGCTATAAGACTTACCGGATTTGTATAAAATATTTTAAAATAAATTCATTAGTTGCCATTGCCACGTCGGGTAACTAAAAGAAATTTGTTGTTTAAATTTTTTTCAAAAACAGCGTTGCTCGGGATTGGATATGTGCCGGTTAGCGTTAGGATTGCCGACTATCTCATTGTGACATTTACTGCCGTGCTCTGAGATGTCAATTATATTTTAATTGGTTCTCTAGTCAACATCATCTGTAGAATAACCGTAATACCGCTACGTTTCCACATGAAGGACGAAATATCAATTGTTGTGAAATAACTACCGCGTTGGAGTTTAACTATCCAAATGCATGGAATTACTGTCAGCGGCTTTAACTAATAGTTAAAACCAAAAAAAGTATCTGCACACCCACAACCCTGAAGGGGTAGGCAGAGGCACAATCAGGCAACCATGACTAGCCGAAGACACTAAATCCCACATTTTATAGGTGGCAAGCCTATCGTTCACATGTCCAATCCCGAACAACATTTTTTTAGTATAAAATTGGAAAATCCAAATTTTTTTTTTATTGCCCGACCCGTAAATTGAACGAGGAACCTCATGAAGTCAAGCCCAACACGTCTACCGCTAACCTCTGCAACTGCTTGTTAAAACAACTAATTAAATAAATCAATCAAAATGAAATCAAATAAAATTAAACTCATCAAATAAACTGACTTTCGCATTTATGAAGTGAGTATGGAACAAGCGTACCTTATACAAATATTTTAAATCTTCAATTTTATTGAATAATTTTTTTCAGTGTTAGTCCGGCTCATTTGCGAAATAGACCATCTGCCTTCCCGCCAGGCAGCTCGTAAAAGGTATGCATAAGCTTACCGTCACTAACACCGTGACATGTGACTGGGTGATAGATTTTCGCAGCGACTTCACCACCTTTTACGTTACCACCGCTCAAGTAACGTCAGCACTTGCCATTGACTTGTTCCGGTTCAGAGGATAAGGTAGCCGGTATAGTTTAGCTCGAGGCTTAAAATCCTGGCCTCAGGTTGGTAACGCACCATTGTAACCTTTTGTGTCTCTAAGCGAAGTGAATTTCTCATCATCAGGAAATTCATCTCCTTGTTTGCCTTCTAATATCATAAAAATTACATTGTAATTTGTTTCACGAATAACTATAAAAGTTATTTCCAATTTCTTAGTTCTCTCATAGCTTCAAGTATACAGTGTGCTTTACCATAAACATTAAAAAACAAATCATTCGGGTCGAAATCGGCGTGTTTGTATGAAAATTGAATGTTTAGGTTTTCAAGGCACTCGATACCCTCTGGCTATCCCGTAAGAGACTTAGCGTAGGTATATGTATGTGTGGTAAAAATGCTGTATTTATTGCATTCCCTTGTTAGTTTCGGTAAACTGTATATTATAACTTTCAATGCCTTGCTTTTAGAGCACATCTAGAATACAGTATTGCTAAAAGCAAAGGTAAACAGTAGTCTAATATATTCACTGTTTTCAGCATTTGTGTGCTCCTGTATGGTGGTAAACAAATATTTGGCCCCGGAGCTACGGCGGCACGTAGCTTGGTGTGCTCCACGCTTAATATGAATCTATAGCTTAGATCATATAGTAATATAGAGTAATTATATATTATAATTCATTATTTAGTATTTCATATATTAGGTCCTTACATATGAAATTGTCGTTTTGTCGTCAATCACAAATTTCTCCTATTAGGTATTCCAAATTCAAATTTATACAGCTGATTTCACATGCATTTGGTTTCTGTAAACCGTTATTCATTTGTTTTTTTTCTGTTAGCATTGTTCAATTTCCAAAATGGAAAATCTTGAATATTGCGCTATTAAGGAGCAGGTGTTCCATTTGAGTTATGAGTTAGTAATGTGAAATAAACAAAAGAAAACTCAGTGCGGTTTTGGTTCACTTTTCGTTCTGGAAGTTGATAATGAAAAATTTAAAGCTATTGTAGAACCACATTTATCGCAAAATTACGTCCAGGCTAGCTTCAGGCTGCTGTGTTAGTGATAAAATTGTTAAATCTACTTGAAGCAAATTGGTAAGATTAAAAAGTTTGAAAGGTGGCTTCCTCACTAATCACGTGAAGCGAAATAGCAAACGCGCGTCCACTATTGCGTCACATTGCTTGACTAGCATAACAAAGTAGGGTTTTAAGGTCCAATACAACAACTACACTCATTCAGTCCCGGAAATGATTAAGTGCAGGGTTGGCGATGGGCTTGCTATCTATTACATCATGGGACTAAATATCTTCAGCTAGTCGTGAGTGTGCTTTCTGGGTGTAAAGATACTCTCTGTAGGACAATGAGTATTTTAAGCTTATTTGTTCCATCAAGGGGAGTGCTAAATGTCTCTCCTGTAAGTAGATGTCGTGAGATCACCGCTAGAACAATGATCGCGTTCTAGTAATGCTTGCTCTAAGGGCAGCGGCTGCCACCCTGCTGTGTTACGGCCTGATTACGCCGTCCGCCCTCGTTAACAGAATCCTTTGCATGCTATTGCGCTTTTATAGTTTACTTACTGTTTATTCAAACCTTTTTAAATAAGTATCTTTTTTATCGCATTTTTTTATTAACTAATTTTTTAGATCACTCCTGTTGTCTAGCCGTTCAGCGTTGGGCTTGACTTCTTTAGGTTCCAGGTTCGATACCCAAGTTGGGCAACAAAAAAATAGAAAATGTATATTTTCAATTTTCCATTAAAAAGAACCTTACCTAGGATCGGATATGTGACCGATTAGTCTAAGAGAGTAATTTTGAAGCTTGCCTCCTATCACCTTTGTGTTTTCCTGCAATATAGCTTATTTAGCAATCACACGAATGGACTGTCTTAGAATAAATGTCTAACGAGTCTAAGGAGAAGAAAACCATGTTTGTTGGGTAGGAATCTTGCTCTTCAATTTAAGGAAACAATCCTTCACTTACAATACACAATAAACAATACTTCAGTGTGTAGATACCATAATAATTTACTGCGTCAGTATATCAAGTTGATATGTTGATCTTCCATCAAAAGTTTTTTTTTAATATTGGAAAACAAACAGACGGATTTCCTTTTTTTCAAACGGCTTCAAGATACCAAAGGTAGCAATGTTGCATTACTAAACTGAGGTCAAGGTGTTAGTAAGTTTACCTAATCATCCAAAACGGAACCCGTCAATGGAAAGCACTGACGTTATAGCGACAGCAATAGTTAAAGCGGTGGTAAAGTGGTAGTCAGATGTTACGGTGTTAGTGACAATAAGTCTTTTTCTTTACCTTGATTTAATTAGATAGTCCTTCAAAATAAGAATAGAGTGAATAGGAAATAATACTAAAAGAGATTTCTTTTCTATAATTTGTAGGTCGTCAATTCTTCAAAACATATTTTATTGTAGAAAATTGGACGCGACTGCTAATTCAATTACGTTTTCTTTTCAGTAAATAAGATCAGGGCCAAATTTTATTTACCCATATATTTTCAGAGTAATAAAAAATATTCCACCTTTACAATATAAATGGTAGAAAAATCTCTAGTGGGCATTGAGTGAAGAAATTTATGGATATAAATCAGAAGGTGTCAGCGGCCATCGGCCGGCGCTATTGTCTCCGGAGGCCCGGCACCGATAAAAAACCTCTGATATTTGCCCGAGAACGAAGAGATATGATTCATGATCCAAATGTTTCTAGGATTTCTTTTAAATTGGAGCTGTGAGTGGAAGGAAGTGAATTTTTATCATCAAACTCAAAAGTTGGAGACAATAGTATAAAAAGTTTTTTTTTTAATCCATAACCTCCTGCCAGATACTTATAGATCAGATAACAGTCAATCCTTCTGATTTACCTACCCGTCTATTATATGCAGTGACCTTTACCACGAGTTGGTATAGATAACGGTCGGTAAGTAACGTAAATCTATGACACTTTTGGTCTAAAAATGCGTTTTTCTTAGTTATCAACAGAGGCGATGCTCAAAGTTTTTATACAAATAATTTACAGAGACGGTAGCGAATATAGTAAACTTGACAATCCGTAATCTCGTGGAAAGGGCTCAGATAGTTTTTTTTTCAAATGACGCGCTACGCTATCGCATTTTTAAATTTATAGTATGCATGTAATAACATTCAGTTCCTTATTACATTTCAACGGATTTTTTCGGATCTGTTACTCAACTATTAATTGTCCGATTTCTAGTCAGAAAAGACATCTTGTTCCACACAATGTAAAAACATTTCTATAAACCAAATGCAGTTCCAGTTCCAAGTTTAGGAAGTCGAAATGCAATAACAGTTGACCAATATATATAATATATAATGTAATTCCCGAAAAAAATACACACAGATATGATAACGTTCACACTATTCACACTAACACATCTACATAAACTAATGAGGCGCGTCATTTTCGCTTAGACGATCTCTTCGCTTTTGTATCTTTAACTAGCAAACTACGCAGAAGATGGCCTCCACTTAATACACCAATGATGTTGGCGTTGAGCAAGCAAGCATTATAAAGCTTAAATGTAAAGCATTAGACGTAAGTGTGTAGTCTACCTTATTCTCAAAATAATATAACGACAAAAGACACACCGCGCCAGATGCCACAGAATACTACCACCAAGTTAGGACACATGTCAATAAATGTCTCATAAATAATGCACCTTCTACTGTTCTGTCCTGCTTTTATTCAAATATTTATAGCAATTTCCTGGCACAACTTGCCTAACACGTTTCGAATAAATATGTATGATATGTATTTTTAAACTATGATTATTTGTTGTGTTTTTGTATGAGCAAGATCTTAATTTATGTTATGAGATAGTTAACAAGCAGGGGGTTTTACTGATATTAAGACAACCGCCGTGCCGTGTAAAAGTTAAATATCCACCATAAGTAGCACCCACACCTACATTATAAATGCAAAAGTCGGTTTGTTACACATTCATTTGTTCATCAGTTAAGGACCCGGAAGAAGGAGTTTTTTTTTTTAAATAAACCCTAAATGTTATGTAAATAATGGGAAATAAAATTTTGTATGAAAATTTTGTAAGAAAATTCTACGCTGCCGAAATCGCGGGAAAACATCTAATTTGTTATATATTGTATTCAATGTACAGACGTATAATAAATCATTTAAAACAAAAAACTAAGTTAAGACTTTCAGAGTTCAGTAAAAATGTTTCTTACGAGAATTGATAAGTATGGAAGAAGCTAGCCGTTGGTAACTCAACAAACGTGAGAAAACCCATTGGGAGATGGAGGATGAAATAAGAATAGAATTAGCGAGTGAGTTCGGGAAGATGAGTTATGGCAGGAACTTTGTGGGCCAAACACCGGAATAATCGTTACCACAATACAAATATGAAACAGTATGGAAACTACTTACAAACATTCAGAAACGGCACTCACACAAACTTGCGCATCGACGAAGCTCCTAAGCGGTTTTCGCGGTGCTTTATAGTGAGTATTGCGGCGAAACGTGTGGTCAGTGTGGTATGGTCTAAGGTTCGAACATATGTCGATCACCGCCGAGCTGATGATAGGATGAAACATGTTTTGTAATAAATTTAGTATATTAGAAAATATATAAAAAATGGGGTGCCTAAAACAATCCCGGCCAGAATATATTTTTTTACTAAAATAATATCAAATTGCAATAGGGTTACTAGAAAATTTTATCTTGACTTAAAATAATGGCCGTATAAATGTTAGGTTGCCTGTTATTTACAAGCATAAACAGGTATGTCAATGTCAGTTGCTTGCACTTGATTAGATTATAGAAAAAAATAGACTGTTGGAAATTCCTAAAAATACAAAATCATTATTTCAAAAATAAATAAAAATATTCGATGCTTTTTAACATGATATTTTCTACTTCATTTAATTTATAATAAAATATGGTTCATTCTATTACCAGCGTAGTGTAGGTCGATGTAAGTATGGATCTTCTATTATTACTATTTTTTCGCGATCTTTTAAAATAACAAAAGCGTATTTGTCTTCTTCTTAGATAAATCTACAATTTCTAAACTTCGTAGATTGATAAAAAAAAATACATGACATCCCTATTGCTTCAATGGATTGTAAGTAAGCATTTTGGCAACAAGACTTAGTTTCCATACTGGTTTGTATTTGTACTGTGATGTTACGGTTGGCGTCACCTGGGGACTTCATGCCTACTTCACTTTAATAGAATCGCTTCGTAATATATCACTTTACTGCCTTTTCTCTAGGCTTTGTTCTTTGTATTTTTAATATTAAAACACAGTCCCTAACCGTTCGGTACACGCACTGGGTAGGATTGGAGTCAGATTGAAAACAGGGTAACGAGACTCACGATGTATTTTTGCCTATCTATCTTGAACTAGGCTACCATAAGTTTTGGATTACAATTGGTCGAAATTCGACAATATTAAATTTTAATATTTTTTTGATAAGAAGGCCATTTTCATTTATCAAGACCAACTACTTTGTTTCCAGACTTAATAAATATAAGTTTTGCGCCATCTGTGGAATTTTATCGTTATTATCAATATATTTTGTTTGTGTATGTCAAATGCATTGTATTTGTAATGTTTTAATTTTTATTTAATGCGATTTTGTAAACATTAATATTAAACTAAATTAGCGATCCTCCACATAAGTGGGCCAAATTTCATACTCGAAAGTTTTTGCTTAACTGATAAACATTATTTTGACGTAATATTTTTTCTCTGTGTTGATTCGGGTCTTTTGTAAGAGTCAAATAAGTGCTCTTCTTCTTCTGCCCGTAAGAGGCAAGTAAATGTTAAAGGGTGATTACCAACAAGAGAGAAGAAGGTGGTACAGCGCCGTGCTGCTACGCGGGTAGGGATCTATCGCCTTACCTATTACTACTGCCGTAATAACAGTGGTATATTTCTGTCCAGACGGTAAAGTAGCTGGTAGATTTGTAAAATAGACCTCCGGCCTCAGGATAGCGACGCAACTACAACATTTTGACCGACTGATTTTCGTTGGTCGAGTGGCTAACGTACACGCTTAACTACATCGACCAAACGCGAGGCTCGGGTTCGATTCCCGACGGGGGCAGGCATTTGTGTGATGAACATTTAGATGTCTGCATTTCCGGGTCTGGGTGTTTATTAAATGTATTCTGGTATTTATTTAAGTATTTCTATGTAATAGTATCGTTGACTAACACCCATAACACAAGCATATAATTTGCTTACTTTGGGGTTAGATTCAATTTGTGTGACTTGTCCAGAGATATTTATTTATTTATTTATATGGTGACTATAAGAAATGGTTGTTTTACCATCAGGAGAGAATTGTTCTTGTTAGTTGTCTTATTACAAAACAATACTACATAATTGTGAAGTCTCCACACTAGGCATAACACACCGGATACAAAAAAAAACGACACATCCTATATATCTATAGTTTGTATAGGTCATAGTGAACTCTAAACATCAGTCTCAGTCAGCTACCTGGTCCAAAAAATACATTCGAACTCAATACTCATAATTAAGATAGAACATCGTCTGTCGGATCAGCTAGTTATAATTTAAAGTGGCCTGTTTTAATTTAAAGTTGTCTGTTTTAATTTAAAGTTGCCTGTTTTAATTTAAAGTTGTCT
>NJDD01000477.1:272650-292501 GCA_002245505.1 Calephelis nemesis
AAAATTGAATTTTGAACAATCGATAAAACATTTTTGGTTTTTAAAAGTTTGAAACATCTCTCAAAATAAACATAAGATTTTGTTAATTTTCCGAATTATGTTTCTTCTGAGTTGTTTGAAACTTGTTGATTTCTTTTTGGAAATCAACGATATTTTCATAAATAGGGACAAAGAATAAGATTCGAACTGCTTCAGTTCTTTCATCGTAAAATATGAACGTGACAAGTAATAAACAAAAGAAACTTCTTAACTTATATTTTTTTATTAATCTTATCTAAGGCATCAATTTTCTAATTTAAAAAAAATGAAACTGGTAATACAGGGGGAAATCAGGAGTTAACAAATTACTTTAAAATTTCAACTGACCTGAGACAGAAAAGGAAAGACGTAAAATATACATTTGAGAAATTAAAAACAAAGTAACCTTTATAAATTTTGTTTTAATTAGTTATTTATCTTACCTGATGCAGTAATTTCCTAATTTTGATAAACTAGAAAAAAATATGTATAATGATGGAAGAGGCAGTATGGCTATAGCAGCAGTATCGTCTTGGCGTATTTCAAGAGGAAAAATTAATTAAAAAAAATTACTTCTAAAATTTTTTGGATAAATTTTACAAGTAAGTATCGCAAGATAAGTTTTATATTGATTTTTTGAAATGATACAATATCGTATTTTCGGTAAAATGAATCAAGATAGTCAATCCTTACTCTGTAGCGCCATGGACTATCTTTATATCAGAGATCAAATTTGAACTAGAAGTAGTTTAAGTTAACAATATTAGTTGTCATTCAAACAAAATTTATCTGTGATGCAGCTAAGGACCCCAACGATGATTGGTCCATTCATTCAGGAGTTATAATGCCAAAGACACAAACACATGTATGTCAAAACTTATAACACCAATTTTTTGTCGGGAATTAAAAATAATTATTTTAGTCCCAATCTACAATGAGTTATAAATCCTGCTAATTATAATAAATAATAAAACATTTTTTTATGATATTGTAAGGCAAACAAGCAGACGGATTTCCTGATGGTAAGAAATTCACGCCGCCTAGAGACACCAAAGGTGGTGATGATGCGTTGCCAACCTGAGGCTGGGATGTTAGGTCTCGAGCAAGAGTAAGTTTACCAGCTACCTAATTCTGCGAACCGGAACACGTCGTGACGTTATGGTGGCAGGAATAGGTAAGGCGGTGGTACCAATCCGAGTGAGATATTACACAACAAATAAAAAACAAAAATTAAAACTAAAATCATGATTGTGTTCGACTGTACTATCTGGACTCGTATGCGTTCATTTCAGCAGGCGCCCGAGATTTAAACTAGACTCTACGATGTAAAAATCTGCAAATAAGGCATCCCATCGAGGTGTAGAATAATGAGCTCCCCCCACCGCCTGCCGGTAATCCGGTTTGATCTCCCCCGGTTTTAAATTGATAGACGTGAAGTATTTGATATAGCTGATGCGTGGATGTACCCTAATGGATCGAAGCGGATTGAGTTATGGGTTTATTGGATTCCAACGCTCAAGCGAGTATCATACTCGTATGTTATCTGCGTAATTCTGTCAAAAATAACTTTAGATTGAGATGGATTTTTCTAGATTGTTCAACTTTAATAAATTCGTGTAGTTTATAGTGTTTACATAGCATATGTATTTTATACAGTATGTTATTGATTTTACTTTGTTTAGATTATATTGGGAATAATTTTTTGACTACATTTTTTTATTTGTAACTGAGAATATATTTGTATGTAGTAATAATTAATTTGTGCATATAAAACAACTTTTACCCGCGACTGTCTAAAGCCCGGTGAAGTTGTAAAAACCGCGAGTTTGGCAACACATTAGTCGTTCAAAAAAAAACGCGACTACAAAGCGTTGGATAGTCACAATTTTCATTAAAACTTTCATTCACCTTGTAGTTCTTTGGACACTGATTTTTTGAATGTGTGATTCTCAAACCGATTTTCAAACCTCTGTATGCTCACAAAATTTCATGAGAATCTGTCAAGCCGTTGGAGGAATACGGGAACGAACATTTTGACACGAGAATTTTGTATATAAGAAAGAAGATATAGATTTGTATATTCATACCTTTAAAAGTATATAAATAATATATACTTTTAAAGGTATGAATATATAAGTATAAATAATACACCATATTCTTTTGTACTCAAAAAAGATGAATGAGAAGAATTTGTCGGGTAAAATTTGCAGCTTTTATTTTATTATAGAAAACTCCTGTTTTCACTTCAATTTACATTATACTAAAATCAGCCAAGTTTAAATATTACGAAGCCTTATCTTAAAATGGCTCTAACCTTTTATGGTCGGTTTCTAAATAATGCTCCGCAGACGGAAGGAAGGTCGGCGCTCGGTGTGAGCAACTTGAAGCGGAATTTAGAGCACTCGGCTTTGTTCGTCGACGGTTCAGCGTTACTAGAACAGACTGTAACTTATAGTTTATCTAACTATTATTTTTATACTCTCTAATATATTTCGCCTTCATATTTTTGAACTTAAGACAATATGACGAGTTCTTTGTTATAAATGTTAGTCTTTTATTTAACTTTATTAATTGAAGGGTCTCATTCGATTTTACTCTATTTACACTCGATTTCACTTATATCTATATATGTAAAAATTAATGGTACTTTTCTTGTCATTTTATAACTCAAGAACGGGCTCACCTATCCAAACCTTTTTTAGGCTTTTTTCGGACTATTTAGTAGATGGTTTATGTGAAGTTTGCATAAAATCAGACTAGCGATTCTTCATTTATCACATTTTTTGTAACAAATTAGTTCAATAAATGGCTGATCCTTTTGTCAATAATGGGTATTTTTCAGTTTTAGTAACCTTATTTCAGTTGTTTATTTTTTTTGTTTTGTGTGTTCCAATACATTTTTTTTATTTTTAAAAATTTCAGTTTGAACGTAGCGAAGCACTGCGAAACACGTACCATGCCTCTAGTAGTTTGTAGTTAGTAGTATTGTATAATTTATAAACGAGTAATGCAGAGGCCCATTTTTTACAAATTATGGTTTTCAATGTTTTTTTTTATTTTTATTGTTTTGAACGGTTGACTCTAATTAAATATATCCACTAGACACATTTTGTCAATATCAGAGCCACAATTTCTTTTATTAGAAAACAACAAATTCAAGTTATCTGACAAGTGCGTGAAGTAGTGACCTAGTGTTATTTAATGTACTAGTATATGTGTGTGTATTAGTACTACAATTGCTTTATTGGTCAAGAGATTAATGTATACCTGAAATATACCCCGTGTTGGTCCGGGCCGCTGAGTAAACTATGCCATTTGTGTCTCTGCGAGGCACAAATGACAATGGCAGTAGAAAGAGAGTATGTGTTAAAAATGTTGGTCAGCTGCAACAAGACCACTTGTGGTAGAGTTCTATGCAGCAACTATCCTGGGAACTCGGTCATATTCCGGTTCGGAGGGTAAGTAGCAAGTAAACTGGCACAATAGGCCTAAGATCTTGGCCACAGCGAAGAGCCGAAAGCGATGCACCAATTACATCTATAGTATCTATAGTCCACAGATACGTCTTAACACCAAGAGAGCGGTATGCTTGTTTGCTGATCTTTTATTACATAAAACCTATTACATGTTATTTGATAGAAACCATTATTAATGAGGAATATTTTGACATTTAAGTTATTTGAACTATCATCGACTGTACAATGAAACAACTAAAGGGTAACTAAAATAAAATACAAATACTAAAAAAGTTAATCAGATTATCATTATCAGGTATATTTCCACCAAGATTGCCTTGCAAGGGTTCTTCATCACACAAACTAAATTGAATTCCAAAGTAAGCAAATTGTATGATTGCGTTATTGTTTAAGATACCAAATAATAGATGAACTTTAAATAGATACTGGAATAAATGTGATAAATACACCCAGACCCAGAATATCCATCGCGATGCTCATCACACAATTGCCTGTCCCCGGCGCGAGTCCAACCCTAGCCTTTCATTTGGTTAGTAGTATTATAACAACTTCCGATTCCCTAAGATATTTTAATAGTTTTCTCGTGCTTGGGATAAATATCCACATTTAAAAAAATAAAGAAAAGAAGAAAAAAAGTACTTTCTTTAAAACGAGCTGTCTGAGCAAATTTTCTTTCCACCCGTTCAGTTTATATGGGAAAAATTAAAATTTTGTTTTTTCTACTTTCCTCGCAGTTTTCCCGTTTTCTTATGTTTTAACTCTTCCTTGGACTTGAACAAATAATTCTAAACTATNNGGTTCAGCCGTTCTCGAGTTTTAGCGAGACTAACGAATAGCAATTGATTTCTATATATCTAATGGCCCGCTCCGTCTCCACAACGGTATAAAATATACATGTGAACCTTCCACTTCAATCACTTTATTTACTATAAAAACCACATTAAAACCCGTTGCGTAGTTTTAAAGATTTATATATAAAGAGGGACATAGGGACAGAGGAAGCGACTTTGTTTTATAAGCGTCCCGGCTTCTCACGGGTATATAATACACATGTAAGTCTTTCTCTTCAATCACTTTATTTCCCATAAAACCCGTTGCGTACTTTTAAAGATTCTGCATACAAAGAGACATAGGGACAGAGAAAGCGACTTTGTTTTTATGTAGTGATATAGATGTCTTATGAAATAGGGATGATTGGATGAATTGTATGAACAAATGCACCGTTTCAGCGGCAGTAGCGGCGCGTGGTCGTAGCGCGTTGGGCGGGCGGTGGTATTGATTGCGAGGCGCTGGCGGCCGCCCAATCTGCGCGCCGCACACTCGCCCGCCCGCACTAACACTGGCGATACCACACTTATCTCTGTACTGACGCACTGCTTTACACTTAACCACTTCTAATGCAAACAAAAAAATGATAATCCCCATATCACGTGGTCATAGCATCACGTTTGAATAGATTCAATTTCTAGATCTACTAATCTTTTTTTTATTGTATTGGTTGACAATGAGCGTAATGGGGAAAACTTTTTTTTGTTAATACAATGTGATAGTAACAGTCAACATCAAGAGATACGAAGTTAATCGACTAGTTTTTTTAAAATAATTCAATAAATTAAAATTAATTATTTGATATAACAAAAGACAACGATTTATAGCTTTTGTAAAGATTTAACTATGAAATTGAAGTATTCTATTTCGAATATTTTAGTAATGTTACGTACATATTTTTAAGAAATATTGTTTAATAACATTATCATGTTTTTGTGTTTATAATACATGGTTTTGTTATGTGTAATAAGTGGGTAATAAATTTGGATATTAGGAATTATGCCATAAACATTGGCCATTTTTGCTGTTAGTCAACAAATATCCCTGGAAAAATAATCGAATTGATCTAACCCCAAAGTATGCAAATTTAGTGATAGTGTTATGAATGTGGAAAAAAGTATCTTCACGCCCATATCCCCAAAGAGGTAGACAGAAACACAATCAGGGCGCTCAAGACTAGCTGAAGACTCTAAATCCCACTATATGATAGGTGACAAGTCGATCGCCAACCAGACACATAATCCCTGGCAACATCATTTTTATTAGAAAATTGAAAATACATATTCACTAAGCTCCCCTACGCTTTAGGGGACCTTTTAACACATTTAAGGGGACTGATTCATATTGAAACAGTCCGTAATAATAGTGTAATAGTCCCTTTAAGTATAGGGACTCTTGGTGCAATCGGGCATAGGTCCCACAAAGTGATAGGTGGCAAGCTATCGCTAATAGGTCACATATTCAATTCCGGTCAATGTTACTTTTATTAGAAAATTAAAAATACACATTTTATGTTTTTTTACGGTACCCAACCTGGGAATCGAACCTGGGACTTCAAGAAGTCAAATCGGACGCTGGACCTCTAGACCACAGAGGCGATCAAATATCACAGAGGTAAATATTATTTAAAAGTATTGGTACACACATCCAGTTCCAACCTACTTGAAATGATTATCTTAATATAAAACAAATACACAGCCAGCGAACGTGCCGGCATGTGATTCGGAGTTCCCAATCACACACACAGTTTAAATTACCCGCTCGCTCCCCGGATTCAATTCAAAACTCGATCTGTTTACCGTAACCACACGTTGGTTCAATACATTTTGGTTAAAAACTTATCACCAGTCTTTCGTGAAAGTTCACACTGATTCGATAAAATAATACGCTTTTGGTCTCGAGATGTGATGACCCCACCACCAGTTGAGTAAGTTTGTAATTCAGATTATTAGATTATTACACTAGTCATTATCGATTCTGTTATCTAGATGTTCGATGTTGGACTTGACGTCTTGAAGTGCCGAGTTCGATCCGCGGTTCGATAGGTTTGTTGGGTGCCCTGGTCATAGGTATTTTCTTATGTGATAGGTAATCACAGGCACACGGGTCGCCTGACTTTAAGATATAATCGTGGCCTAAAGACACCATAGGTGTTACAGGTGAGTGGCTTTCTTACGGCTAAGACGTTAGGCTTTTTAGGCCAAGTTCACCAGTTACCTTCTCCCCCAGACCGGAACATGACATGACATGACATGACACTATGGCGGCAGGAATAGGCAAAGCGGATCTCTACCGGGCTAGTTGCTGCTGAGCGCTCTACCACCAATTGCCTTGTTGGTAGTGACCTTTATTTTAACTAGTGATTGCCTCTTACGAGCTGTCTGGTAGAGAGGCAGATAGTCTGTTCTTCTTACTGCACCTGAAACATCATGGAGAAAAGGTATACCCGTATACCTCTGCAGGAATACTTTATTTTATTTTATTTAAAAAGTAATTTGTGCAATCACGTCAAAGTTAGAACGCCGTTTTTTGACTTTAATTCATATTATTCAAAAACGCATGTAAGTATTCTTTTGATTTTTTTATGGTAAATATACACGTTAAGAAGAACCTAATACAGTTTTCGGTAACCTTATAATATATTTTCTCATTTAGGCGCTACGATTTTTTTTTATTTTTGGAAAAACCGCGATTACTTGAAAACTATAAATATTTTTTTTAAATCTAATACGCACAAATTAAGAGCTATTTGTACATGTTTATTCCACATGCGCACATATAATAGTCTTTGAGATACACGATTTTGCAAAACGTTACCGCAGCAGGAAACGCAATATCACGAAAACCTGAAGACGCACTAAAAATTTTATTTGTGCGCTAAAAATTTTATTTAAATTTTATTATATTTTATTTTTAGCGCACAAATTTGCACAAATACGTGCTCTCTGCTCATATAAATTTTTTAACTCTCCGATAATTAGTTTAGATTTTTCTTGCTGGGGTAACGTTACCCCAGCTGGAAGTATTTTTTCCGTTTATTTCCAAAACGACAACATGCACAAATTTTTTATTCGACGCACATTTACAGCACATAGAGCACTAATTATTTGTCCCACTCATATCAGTCTAGGTGCTACTTTCTAGCTGGGGTAACGCACACGTGGAATTTGTGTGGAATTTTCTTTTAGGATAAATGTGAGACTTTACATTTAAAACACTAACTAATAGTGGGACAATTCAGCAGGTCTGATAATGGAGCTCGAAGACAGTAGCCGCAAACCTGGAATGCATAGGCATAACCCATCGAGATTGGACTCGTCAGATTTGTCTTAACTAGATCTGTTCATATTTTCTGATGACGAGGACTTGCTAACGAGGACCTAGACTTGATGATGAAAGAACTGAGAGAAAGCTGATGAATCATAGTTTAATAATTACGATAATATGTTCATATGAACCTTAAAATTATTAATTTTAAGATTCTAAAATATTAGCCTTTGTTTAATGTAAATTAACGAGTAGGTTTAACAAAATCTTAATAGACAGACATTCGTGATATTAGTTTGGTTGGGATTCATTATTTAATAAGAAGCCTGATTACCGCCTTAAGATATAAGTATATTTAAGCGTTTCTTTCCATTCCGGATTTCTAGAAAACTGAGTTTTTGTTTAAAATGAAAAGGTAAAAATGTCCCCTGTCCATTTTTACTCGCCTGCATGTATTTTTTTAAATGTCTTCAATATACAAACTACTCTACAGTTTTATCATAAGTATAGATTACTGCCCGGATTGTATAGATTTACGTTTTAGTGGAACTTACGTAGGATGACCATATATGATGTTTATTTATCCCGTAACTAATCACGTGTTCCGCTTTTTTTTTCAACAGTAGTAATAGAAAAAGACGAAACACGTTTTGCGCTGTCAGATTAGTTTGTACATGTCATTTTTGATTTCTACAAAATTTTAATAATCTATTCATCGGAAAACGTTGGCTAAAAACTTCACAAGTTGACATATCTGGACTAATGCAGCATTCCTAAAATGTTCCATCTCTCTTTTTTTTGTTTTATTGGTAAAAGGTGTACACTTAAAACAAGTGCAATAGATGCTCATATGCCCACGTACCACGTACATTTTTATCCCAGACTCTCAAGTTACTCTCATGCTGCTGACTACAGATAGGTACTCGAATGATCCAGCTTTACGAGATAGTTTTACGGGTCACAAAAGTTTACGAGCCAAAGGGCAGGTGACTTCAGAACCTCCAATAATATGCAAATACTTTTGTTTATATAAGGTAGCCCGAGTGTCTTACTTTGTGATACTGTTTTATCGTTTTCGAAAGTATCATTAAATTGCAATAAAGTCATGGTAACTACTTAATTTGCAAATTCATGAATTGTCAATTTGTTATTTTTAGGAACATTGAGTTCAAATTGATGAAGTACTTGCAACTTTAGATTATTTTAAATTTTCTTCGTTTTAAAGATGGAGATGGGGACGGTCTCTTCTATTCAGTACACCCGGAGATCGGCTTAGTAGAATGGACTATCTGCCTCTCTACCATGCAGCTTGTAAGAGGCTAACACAGGCTAATAGAATCAAGACGACTGGTGTTTGAGTGCTGTGCAGCATCTTGCCCGGGTAGTAATCCGCCTACTTAGTTATGAATTCCGCCATGATAACTCTATCATGTTCCGATTCGGAGGGTAGGGTAACCGGAAGACTTGCAAAATAAACTTAGCATCTCGGCTTTAGAACAGACACCTGTAATATCGATGGTGTCAACGGCCACTGTTGCTCTTATCACCAAGGGAGCCACGTTCTAGTTCGCTAACCTATTCCATTAAAAAAAGTCACAATTACACATTAGCCTATATCTATGACAGTTATTGAATAATGGCTGACCACTATAATCACAACAAAACAAAGTAATACGATATATTACCAAAGGGTAACATAAAGTATGTCCAGATATTATTGATAGTAGAAAGTCAAAGTAAGTCAAAGTAATATAAAAAGTTTGTCTTGTTTTTTCATGTCCAGTTAATGCAATTATTTTTAATGTAAAAGTTCAGCGATCAAGCACACAGTTCTGATAGTACGAAATAATACTGGACTATATATACCATAGATACCTATTATAGATGCGTCGTTGTCCCGTGGCCGGAATTTTAAGTCTATTGTGCTAGTCTACAGGCTACAGGTATTACTTACCTCAAAACCGAAACATGACACAAAACACAAGTAAGCAAATCATATGCTTATGTTATGAATGTTAGACAACGATAGTAATATATAGAATACTTAAATAGATACCAGAATAAATTTAACAAGCACCCAGACCCGGAGATGCAGAAATGTTCATGACAGAAATGCTTGCCCTCATCGGGATTCGAAACCCCTCCACCAACGAGGCGGTTAAGATGACAGATTCATTATAGTGGCAGAAATATAAAAAAGTATCTTTACGCCCATACCCCCGAAGAGGGAGGCAGAGGCACAACCAGGGTACCCACGACTAGCCGAAGATACTAAGTGCCACAATGTGATAGGTGGCAAGCCTATCGCCAACCGGGCACATAATATCCTATCCCGAGCAACATTTTTTTGTATTAAAAAATTAGAAAAACCTAATTTTCTTTTGTTGCCCGACCCGGGATTCGAACCCAGGACCTCATGCAGTCCACTCCAACAACTGAACCGCTAGACCACAGAGGCGAAATATACGCCTATATATATAACACGATTCATCCCTACTCGGGCAAGTTACTGCTCAGAACTCTACTACCGGTGGTCTATTTGGACCGCTATATTATCTAGACCAGTACTCACCTCTTACGAGCTGCTTGGCAAAGAGGCAGATAGTCTGTTCTACTCAGAAGACCCAGAACAGCACGAGGAAATTGTATGACAATTGTAATACATTGTACATGTTCCTGGATGGAGATAGGCTGGCTACCTATCACATTGTAGGACTGTGTGTCTTCGGCTAGTTGCAGGTGCCCTGGTTGTGACGCTGCCTATCTCTTCGGGGATGTGACCGTAAATATACTTTTTTATTTAGATTTATCACATTTGGTTTAGCATGTTACTTATTACTATAGAAGAATCAACGTCTCTGAATAGTTTTTAAAGGATACTATAAAATTTTAAACTCAGTTTATGACTATAATTAATTTTCCCGTTGCTAAGACCTTATTATTATGACATTAACCTTGTTAATTGTCAGAATGATATAAGGTTCTCCATTCACGTCAATAATTACCAAAGCGTCAAATACGTTATAAAGAGGGATGCGAATGTTATCACGTCTGTTGAAGTGATGTACGTCGATGTCGGAAATTCCTCTCCGTGTGATAAACGAATATCTCGGGTAAAGTATCCCTGGCGTGACACTCGAGGGTTGTATTTCGGGGTCGGTCACGCACGGCCGCAACTCGCCTCGAACACGCGATCCTCTGAGTCGCCTCCCCACTTTGCATGATAATGATGGAGCCAGTAATTTATACGGTGTCACAGAGATATTAACGCTTCCTTTTTATCCCCAGTGAAATACTGCCCTATTAACCGAGTGGCACCACTCTAACCCTAGTGCTCTACTTGCGGACCCTAGTTGTTTTACGCGTCGTAAGATTTCTGTATATGATTTTTGTTTTAGATTTAAGTATTCAATTGTCATTTAGCAGTATAGATAATTAGCACAATAAAATATTATAGAATAATTAACACAATGAAATAAAAGTACTTTGTCGATACAATCAACTTACAGTCGTTTAAATGTCTTTATCAGTAGAATATATACTTGCTATCGTCGTCACTTGGTGGAATTCCATTGTACATACACGTCTTTTGGAGTTAACACTTGTACTTATCCACTGCATACTTTATTTAACACTTTTTGTTACTTTTTAGCCAACCGGTTTCACTTTTTACAGCATCATCAGGGCTTTGAAACTAAGCTTTTTTTGTCTTTAGTATACAGTGGATAAGTACAAGTGTTAAGTCCAAAAACGTAACTTTATTAGTTTCTTCATGCGATAGGTCGGCAAGCAATCAAGCACACAGCTCTCCTGATGGTAAGTGAAAACCGTGGCCTATGACACCATCGATGTTAAAGGTGTCTGTCCTTAGGCCTGGATGTAAAGCCTATTTTGCATCTCCGGTTACCCGCTCCTCTAAATAGGAATAAGACAGGCCATTATGGTGGCAAAAATAATTAAAGTGGTGGGTCCCTACCCGGGTAAGTTGCAGCATAGCACTCTACCACTAGTGGTCTTGTTGGTAATGACCTAAATATTAACCTGTGCTTGCCTCTTACAAGCTGCCTGGCAGAAAGGCAGATGGTCGATTCTATTCAGCGGACTGGAACGGGGGAACCACGAAACGGGGAGAGATTAAAAAGGAGGATGTAAACATCCAAATCTGGACATAGAGACATTATTGTTTAATAAAACTAAAGGTTCTGTCAGTTAACTTGTAAAAAAAAAATTATATCGTAGACGTCTGTTAAATCCATTGACTTTTGCGTTTGTTTGTTAGTAATTGGAGACTGTTATCGGTTTTTAAAAAAAAGTGACTACAGTAGGCAGTTATAGACTTCGGAAGCAAGAGAATAAAAGGAAGCCATGAGATAAGTCAAGTTAATGTTAGGTGAATACCAAGTCACTTACCTACAAGGTAGGCAGACTAACCGAAAACACGAAGTCCCACAATGTGATTTGTACCAAGCCTAACACCAACTGGGTACGTATCCAATCCTAAGCAAAGTTATTTTTTTATTAGAAAATTGAAAAAAAACACATTTCCTTTTGGTTGTCAGACCCGGGAATTGAACCCGAGACGTCATGATGTCAATTCCAGCAGCTAGACCGCTAGACCGCAAAGGCGATAAGAGTAACATAAATTGTTAAACAAGTGTATTTGTTTTGAATTTGAACAATGTGTGTATAATGGAATTCCGCCAAGTGCCTATGTTATAGAGCACGAATTTTAAGTTACTTTATAATACAAGAACAATCGCTCACTCTCAAACGTAGCGCTAATAAACACTTTACTATCATTAAGTCACCACCGTCCTGGAGTTACAAAATAGTTGACACAAATTTATGTTATAAGGCTAATAAACTAAATGGCGTAAATCCTCAGCTTTAGTATCGTTTTGGGAATAAAGAACTTAGCTCGGCACCGTTCAGACAGTTTAGATTTCATTGAAATCTTTCACAGGAGTGGTCATACGCAGCTGAATGTCAACAGTTTGTGTTAGTTGCAATCATTGATCTATATATATAAAAATGAAACCCGTCACGGCATCACGCATGAATGGCTGGACAGATTTCACTAATTCTTTTTTTGTTGTATTTGTCATTATTAGGAGAAGGTTATTAGTATTACGGAAAAAAATATTAAGAAAATCTCTCAGAAATATTGAAAAATATACATTTAATTTTGCAGTTCAAATTGAATAGGTACTCATACGTAAGATAGGTCAGCTATACAAAATAAAGTAGTTTCTACTATTCTTCTATCATTGCTACGCTAAGGCGGTACGAAGTTCGCCGGGTCAGCTAGTTTTATATATTTACAAGATTTTGAGAAAGGGCACGCGCTGCTGGTTTGGTCATTAAAAAAATTGCATATGAAAGATTGACGAAGCACATATACAATGTGAATATGGATGGATGTAGGTACCCGGAGAGACCTAAGTTGTCATTCCACGGTCATGTCGCTCATATGTTATCTGAGAGTTGTATCAAGAGTATCCGGATCCGACGTGTTTATATGAAAAGCGTAATGAATATGGAGGAAAGCTAAAAAGGTCTGCGAGGATCGTGAGATTTTGATCTCGTTACTCTCTGCCTATTTAATATAGTACTTAGCGTGAAGAAATGTTTTTTTATGATTACTTACATAATTTTTGTTTTGTTATAAAATTAAGACACAATGTTCATATTATTAACTCCGAAGGGCTACTTACATATTCCTAGGTTAAATATTTATTTCTGTATTAACTTCTAACTAAGGGTACACAACTTTATATTTGACAGTTTCACTTAAGATTAAATTAAACCTACAAACATTTAGAATAATTTTCTTTTGATTTTATGTACAATACAATATATATTTGTATGTACATAAGTAAACTGTTCTGTGAACGAGGTTGAAGTTAAATTAAGTTGCAAACAGGACTAAAGGTTGCCTCGATACAGGCTTGCCTAGTGAGTACATCAACAGATATTTATTGTAACTGTTAATAATGTAATATGTAAAATAAAAAAAATTTTCATTTTCATTTTTCAAACAAGCAAGGGGTCCTAATATAACTAAAACTATATAAAAAAGTATAAAATTAATATTTAACATCAATCGCCTCTGCGGTCTAGCAGTCCATCGACGGGCTTGCCTTCTTGAGGTCCCGGGCTTGAGGACCCGCAGGGTCGAGCAACAAAAAATATTTAGAAAATGCCGACCCCCACGTCTAGATAGAGATTACCCTAATCTAAATAATGAAAGTACACTGAGTCTTAAAAACTAGCGGACACGGACGTAAGGGGTTTATGTCAGCCGAAAGCGTCCGCGGACGGGATGTACAAATTTATCACTCGCGACTATATGCCGCGTCGGTAAGCCGCTTCCAATATGTTTCCAGCTTAATAGTGACATACAGAATAAATACCAGTAACCGTAGATTAACTTTTCTAATGTTCATAGTTTTTGCGATTTGTACTTTTTGAAGTGAAAACTTCTTTAGCGGCGTTGCGTACTTTTTTTTGGATGTGTAAAAACTTCTAAACTCGCGTCAGGACACGTGGCCAGATCGAAAATTCGTAAGACGGATGGAGAGTAAACAGCCAGCGCGGCATAGGAGAGGAAGTATCCCCCTGTCTTTCTACGGCTCAGCAAAAATGTATACCTGCGCCTGCTGTTTTGTTTAGACGGCGCAGAGCGTCAAAAGTAAATGAATATTGTATATTGTATTCTACCACATAAATGATAGTACATTCATACTGATAATTAAAGCAATTCATGCAAAATTATTCCCAAAAATGCATAACATTAATATTCAAGTTTTCACTTCTGCCGGCACTCCTGGAGTGCAAACCGTCGTTTTTTTTGCTGTGGATGACGTCACGTAGCTATTATTTTGACAAGGTTCAACAATCAAGGTTCGATACAATATCAACGTGTAGGGCTTGTAGATTACTTTCTAAGCTGAATTCTACTAGAGCCAAATATTTTTAATACGCGGTCGTAACCGCGGGCAACGTTTAGTGTTTGAATATACCAAAGAAATACGGCTCCCGTTGGTAGAATGTTCTCGTTAATTCAGCTCACACACGTTTAAAGTTAGTGTAATTGTTTCACAATGGAAATGGTTACATTTAGTAGACGTTTATTTAAATAGAGGTAGTAAAATATTAAAACAATAAAATTATTTAGTCAAACATATTATTTTATGTGAATTTAATGCGAGTGTGGGGAAAATTAAATAACTGTTGTTGACACGTTTAAATACATGCAAGCAACATTTTAAATAAAACTGGAGTAAAACGTAAATAATTATTACTAGCTTGTCGACCAGGTGAACTTCTTTCATTTTTCATTCAATAATCTCTATCCGCTTTGAAGGGTATTTGGCGTGAAGATATGTTTGTTTATAACATTTCTCGGAACATACCAGCTTTGGTTTAGTAGATTCGGCGTAAATCGCGGTGATATTAGTGTTATGTTGTGTAATAATGTATATACTCGTAATCTTAAAAATGTGTTCTCTTTTGGTTTTTTAGTCGTTTGCGCCATTTTTTAAAGTAAGTATCTTCATGCCCATATCCCCGAAGAGGCACAACCGAGCCGAGCCGAAGACACTAGTGATGTCAATGTGATAGTCTAATAGCCCATCACCAACCGGACTCATGTCCAATCTCGGGTAACGTTATTTTCATCAGAAAATTGAAAACAAACACTTCCCCGGGTTCGATCCCCGGACCTTCGACGCTGGCCGCTAGACCACTACTATATATCTTCAATATACAGAATTCACATTTTACTCTTCTACACTTTTGTTGTGAGTATAAACAACGAATAATTTCCATCAGGTTCAATGTAAAAAAATGTAGTTCAAAATAAACCAGACATAACACACACCGACTGTAAAATCACAATCACTGCTTTTGGCTTTGCCGCATTTTAAAAACTCAACTACAATTATTTTGCTTTCGTGCAGTATATTATCATGTCAACGTAATAATAAGTTTAAGAAAAAAATATGTTTTTGAGAAAATGTATTTTTAAGGGCTATATCCAGCAGTTTACTTGATAAGTACTACTTACTCGTATTTAATAAAGACTACGAAATAAGGACAACAGGATAGGATAATTTTGGGATTTTTTTGAGCTCCAATATGACCACCTTCCGCCTCCATCTTTATATCAGTTCCATTTATCACAAAATTTCATTGTCATTAAACTTAGGTACCTGTACGCCAAAAACCAGCTCAGATGGTTGAGGATAGTTGCTTTAAAATTGCGATGTATGTTAATACATGATTAAATAAAAACTCGTTTAGTTTGTACCTATAGGAAAAATTAAAATGTCGTTTTTATTGTTTCCTCCCAGTCAAAGGGGACAAAGGTATCCTGTGTCAGTTTCCTGCTTCTTTGAGGTAGCTCCTAATTAATTTTTAGCTAAAGCAGTATAGCCGTTCTTGAGTTACAAATAGTGTAACTAACACAACTTTCTTTTATATATCTTTTATACTTCATATTTCATGCTTAATTTCATAGGAATTTGCTAAGCTATTCTCGTCATATTGAGAACCCTCGTCTACTATATCCCAACTCAATATTATTTGTGGGAACATTCCTCAGGAATTCTTTACAGCCTTATAAAACAGGGAGAAGGTAGCAGTTACCTGTTTAATAATGAACAGCGGTGTAAGTCGATTGACCGTCCGCTCTCGTTCTACCCTCTCGTCCATATTTTATACATTCCTGAAACGATTACAACGTAATTAATGAGTTTGGCTTCGTGACTATTTGTACTTAAAAAACATGCGAGGTAGCAAATCCGAAAAGATAATATCATAAAAATGAAGTAGGCGTGTGAAAAGAGCAACAAGAAAGCACTTTAAATTCTTACCAAATAAAAAAAATAAAAAATAAAAATATGAATAATAGTAAAAGATTGAACGTTTTTGACTACACCGAGCTGATAAAAAACAAAATGTATTTTATAACAAATTTAGATATTAAAAATCACACTTGAAATGGGTAGCCTAAAACTTCCAGAACAGAATATTTTTAATTATTTGAAAACAACATTTTTTCGTTTTTTTTGTAGGCTACCCTTATACCAACGAGCTCGCAATAAAAAAAATCATGTAATGACACATTTTTTTCTGGTATCCAATTATATGAGAGCAACTGATATAATACTTAATTGGCCTGTGTTTAATGTATTTGTGTAGCTTAAGTTTACTCTGTAATTTATGTATGATTTTTTGTTTTTGTATGTAAGAAAATAAAATAAAAATAAAATACCTGTTTATACCTGGCAATCTCAGTTTTGTAAGTTTAGCACTTTTCTTACGCCTTATACTTTATGTAAGGATAAAATTTTCTTATTATCTTAGTATATATTGCAATGTTTGATAAAAAAAAGTTCAGGAGTTTTTGGCCAACCCATTTTCAACATGTTCTTAAAATTGATATGATGACATTTGATGAAAAGTATTTAAAAAATGTATCTGTCCAGGATTTTTAGGCAAACCATTTTTAAATTGATTCAAATATTCTAAATGTATAATAAGACATGTTTCATCCTATTATCAGCTCAGTGCAGATAGACTTAGATTCAGATGTTAGATCATTAACCTCGTATTTAGTTTTAAAATATGTCTGACTCTGAATAAACTCTAAAGTACGCGAATGTATTCTAATATTATTTAACATTTATGAAAACCTCAAAATTATTCAATTCCTAAGCATCATTACTGCTCTGAAAGTTTACTTAGGTTTCTAGTTCTATTTGGATTTAAATATATTTTAAAATAAAAGATAACCCGTACACAAGAACAATTCAGCAGGGTTCGGGGTTGTACTGTTTAAAAACTTTTGAAACGATGTCCCCTGGAAGTAACCATTTAATTTTATTAACCATGTGTTGACAAGAATATTAACTAGCTAAACGGTGAACCCGTTAGCTTTTCGACTCAATTTAGGGGATAGACAAACATACAGCAGATTATTTATAATGTTTCCCCAAATTTCGAGTATTGTCTTTGATTGCAGTACCGAAGAAATAGTTTTATATCCTGATAGGGAAAAACACAATACAAAAGTTATTGTAGCGAGAGTTATGAGACGGTTCGGCGATATTGCTGAAACTAATACGGAACTAATAAAGCCTACCTTTGCACAACATTTTTATGGTGGCCATATTACCGACATGCTCCAAGTAATATGAGTACTTACAACTTTCTAAAACTACTTGCAGTATTAATGTAATCTTGCAAAGGATATATTATTACGTAATATAAAGGAAACTACTATACGGCATTACTGCACATAATATCATTTTGCATGATAATATATTTTACATGTGGAAGATTTATTATTGTTATGTACAGAACGGAAATGCATACTTTTGTATTAGTTCTCGTTAATACTATATTATATTAATACTTAATTATCATAATCATATTTTTTTAAATATAAGGCTATGTAATAAAATAACTATACTTAAATATACAAATTGAATCTAACTCTAAAGTTAGAAAATTATATGCTTGTATTATGGGTACGTGTATTTAACGATACTAATACCTAGAAGCACGTATATACCAGAATAAATATAAGAAACACCCAAATCCAAAGATGCAGTCACCCAAATGTTCATCAAGCAAATATATGTCCTTGTCGAGAATCAAACCCGAACCTCGCGGTTGGCCGGTGTACTTAGGCGTGTACGCTAGCCACTGAACCAACGAGGCGGTCAATATTTATAAACAACTAGCAGTTTCACGCAGCTTCGCCTGCGTAACTTGGCTTCTACTATACCGATTTGGATGAAACAAAGCCTATGTCACTTGTGGATAATGTAGCTTTCGAATGGTGAAAGAATTTTTAAAATCGGTCCAGTAGTTTTGAGCCTATTCAATACAACCAAACAAACAAACAAAGTTTTCCTCTTTATAATATTAGTGTGATGTAAGGCTATGTAATAAAATAAGTATATTTGAATATACGAATTGAATTCAGTAACATTTTTTATTTAAAAAATTGGAAAAACCATATACTTACAGACACATTTACTTACAAAGTGATCTTTTCCAACATTTCACTATCATTGAGCATTATATGACATTGATTAAGGTATTGATACATTCAAGTTTTATATATTTGTTTTATTTTTTTTCTTCCATTTAAATTGTGTGTGAAAACACACAGATTTAAATTTCGTTTGTATTATTATTCAGGAAGAGCATGTCACGTGGAGAGGCTCGGCAGCAGGTGCACTTGGACTCTCGGCACTAAATCAACCCTGTCGCAGCGACGCAGGGCGCTAATAACAATGTATTCCATTAGACAGGAACAGCCGGCTTTATTAGAGGCACTGCTTGCAACACTAACTGGGCCTAATTACAAACAGATAAAATTGGCTATACTCATGTGACATAACTATAATTGACCACACCAGTAAACATCATGTTTATATAAAATATTGTATAGGCCAATGACATAAAAGAAGCGGTCTGGGCTAGACTTAGATATATAACAAAGATATTACAGTAAGTGAAAATTTTTGAAGATCTATAAAGATATCATAAACATCTTTGGACAAATTACACAAACTGCATATTTTCCAAAAGTAAATGTATTATTTGCTCGAGTGATACCAGAACTTCGTTCAGTTGGCGTTAAATACTGTCTGCGTAACTGGCATGAGGACGTGGCGTGAATATTTTAATATGTAGAATAACATGTATAATCAAATGTTATCTACAATTCGATATATTTTTTGGTCAGTTTATATTGAGTATTGATTTGTGAGTCTGTAATTTCTAAACTCCAAAACTTATGACTTGAAAAAAAAATAAGACAATATGTAAAGCAAATGCTATAAAACCAAAAAAGAATGAATTAAGACGGATAATACAATACAATAACTCTTTATTGTGCACCAAATACAGATAAATTACAAATACATCAAATAAAACTTAAATTATAAGATACACAAAGGCGGCCTTATCGCCAAATCAGCGATCTCTTCCAGGCAACCCATGTATGGAACAAGATTAAACAGAATACTGTGTAATGGTGCTCTTAAAAATATAAAAATGCATCTACTAATAGATAAAATAAATCATCCTAAAAGCAGAAACCTGTTTTAATTATAGGTATTAGAATTTAGAACGCGCAATATAAGTATTGATCACAGTGAACGCAGAAAGTGACGCTTTAACATACTTTTGAAAATATTAAAATTTGGAGCTCTCCTGATATCTATGGGAAGAGAATTCCAAA
>NJDD01000478.1:18869-37623 GCA_002245505.1 Calephelis nemesis
ACTTTTTTTAAATAAATAAAAAAAA
This sequence comes from Calephelis nemesis, assembly GCA_002245505.1. Lineage (NCBI taxonomy): Eukaryota > Metazoa > Arthropoda > Insecta > Lepidoptera > Riodinidae > Calephelis > Calephelis nemesis. Next base: position 18,895 of record NJDD01000478.1, read on the forward strand.
CAGTTTTAGTAACAATTAATTACATGTTACCGATTAATGTCAAAGAAATAATATTAGGCACATAATGTCAAAATAATAATTAAATATCTGGATGGCCGAGCTTTTGCTCGCTATTTTTTTAAATGATTCCTAGCTAGATCGATTTATCGCTCCCGAAACCCCTAAATTTCATGAAAATCGTTGGAGCCGATTCCGAGATTTCAATATATATATACAAGAATTGCTCATTTAAAGGTATAAGATAATAGTCATGTCAATTCGGATAGTTTTAAATAAAATTTATTAAATTCAAATTAAAAAAAAGAAAACATATATAACCATATGACTTTACTTGGATTTTACTGCAAGAAAGTGTTTGTCTGCAAAATATTCATCTAAATTGTTTTGCTTTTTCTTTAAAGCACCTAGTTGTCACTATTTTGAAACGAAGTATAGGTAGTTCCCTGATATTTTGTGGAATTTTGTTATAAAATTTAATTAACATAGCATGATAGTTTTTCCTATAAAAGGCTGTCCTACCTGAAGGTACTTCCAGTTTAGTGGGATCCGTATATGCAAACTGTTTGTTCCCATTGTTTTTTTTTTAATAAATTAATATTAATAGTTTGTAAGATAAGATAGTGGTTGTTCAAACACAAACTAATAAGTAAGAAATAAGTCTCTTATGTTATATAAGTGCACATTTCCTGTGAAGGTTTATCAAAATTTAGCAAAAATCCATTTGACCGCCTCTTCAAGTGGCCAACGACTGTACTAATGTAGAACCACAGACTAGTAGAACTAGTAGAACTACACGTTTGTAGTACTCTCATGACACTTGGTTCGATTTCTAAGAGTGTCCAGGAGCAGAGATCACAACTTGGATATTTAATTTTTTTAGATTAATTTTATTTACTCGTGATTTTAATTTATTCTTAAGAAAATGATACCCTCGTCTTCACTAAAAATTAAAAAATATCTAGCAGTCCCATTGAAATTCGTTGAAGTATATCTTTCTCCAAATCCCAATCTATCGATGTGCTAAAATGGATTAAAATCAGTTTTACGATATTGTTGATGATTTTTCTATTCACCAACCAAACTTATTATAGTAGTAGAAAAGCAAACAGTTGTAGCGTTACTCTTGAATTTCTATTTCATGTAAATAGTAAATTGTAGCTTTTATTTACTATATATACACATTTACATTTTAGGTACTCTTGTATCTACACAATACTAGCGAATCATTAACATTTAGTAAAACAAATTATTTTACCGGATTCGTTTAATTTTTTGGAATTATTTTTTTCCTCGTTTTGTTCCGGGCTCCTTTGCAGAATAGACTAATTGCCTTCTTGTGCCAGGCAGCTCGTAAAAGGCGCATAGGTTTTCCGTCAATAACACTGTGACATCCGACCAGTGTTGCCAACCCCAGTGAATAGAAAAGCAGTAGATCAATCTTAAAAAAACAGTAGAAAACAGTAAAATTACATTTTCAAAACATAAAACTACTACATATAGCTCAAAAACAAACATTGTTCATTGTTGTGTATTACTCTATCCTAAACATTTTCTGTTTCATTGTTTTTGTTAAAATCGTACATCCTTTTATTAAAATTTTTCATATGATTTTCAGTAGCATCAAATGCGTAACATTCGTCTATTTCAGATTTTGTATGTAAAATGCCTTTGATTTGTATTAATAAAACACTGGCATAAAAAACAGTAGAAAATCGTACTAAAACAGAAAACAGTGTTGTAAGTCAAAAACAGTAAAACTACTGTTAAAACAGTAGGGTTGGTAACACTGCACCAACCATTACCACCTTTGGTGTGTAGGCGGCGTGAATTTCTTACCATCAGGAACTCCATCTGCTTGTTTGCCTTCCAGTATCATAAAAAAAAAAAATAATCCGATCGATTCCGATTTCCAATATGCATGAAATCGAGATTCAAGAGTAGACCTACAGTTATCCTTTTCCTAAAACTGCAAAAAGCTTTCGTCTGTCCAAATTCCAAGGAAACCTAATCGAACATGACCAAGCGATTAGTGGTAAATGAAAGAGAAAAGTCGGAAAGGTTTAAACCCTTTGTAATTTCCATGAAGTTTTTATCACATTTTCGCGCCTTTAATGGATGACTCTGTGGAACTGTTCACACTAGACGGCAAATGTAGCGGAAGAAGATGACGGGAAGATTCATTGGTAGTTTGAACTAGTTAGTGGCAAGTGTGACTGATCAAAATGTTCGATGTTTTTTAATGTGTCTCTTTTATAATATTGGAAGGCAAAGAAGCAGACGGATTTTCTGATGGTAAGAAATTCACGCCGCCTTGAGACACCAAAGGCGGTAATGGTGCGTTGCCAACCTGAGGACGGAATGTTAGGCCTTGAGCAAAAGTATCTTTAGCGGCTAGCTTACCCTCCAAACCGGAACACGTCATGACGGTATAGGAATATTAAGGGACGTGTATTTCTTGCAGTAGCATTTCTATCTTTTAAAGCATTTGATAAATTTAAATGTTTAACTTGCAATTAAAAAAATAAAAAATCATGTAGTCATTTGTGATTCTAATGCTATACTTATATTCTTTAGCAATAAAAGTATCTTCAGGCCCCGAAGTGGTAGGCAGCGGCACAACAATCACGACTAGCCTATGACACAAAGTCCCACAATGTGATAGGTGGCAAGCCTATCGACAACCGGGCACACATTCAATCCTGATCAACTTTTTGTTATTAGAAAATTGGAAAAACTGCATTTTCTTTATGTTACCCGACTCGGGAATCGAACTCGGGACCTCATGAAGTCCCACACCTGGACCGCTAGACCACAGACAAATGATATATATATATATATAGAAATATAGGCGATATATTAGCAAAAAATAATTCTGTTCAGAAAACTTTTTTATTGTTATTAGAAAGTTGCACGCAATTTTTTTTCCATGTTCCCAGTTCAGCTAGGCAATTATTTAAAATTATATGAATAAATTGTTTTTTATTTAAAAATTCAAATTGTATTTTAAATTAAATTAAAGCCTTTAATTAAAATGTTTTATCGACAAAGCCGTAGGACAAATGTGACAAAGCCGTAGTTTGCCTTATATAAATACAACTAAACATAATATTAACATTTAACAAAAAAACAAATTTCCAAATTAATATTATAAACACGAAGGTCTGTTTGTGTGTCTATCTATGTGTTTCGCTTTCACTGCTAAATTGTTGGACTCATTTTAAAAAGCCAGTTCTAACATAGGTTATATTTTTCAAACCTATTAAAGAACTATAATGGATGATGAAAATCTGTATGTTCTTTAATAGGTATGCCTACGAGACCGCTAGACCACTGAGGCGATGAACTTAACTTCTCGAGGTCCCAGGTTCGATCCCGCGTCGGGCAACAAAAAAAAATAGAAAATGTATATTTTCAATTTTCTTATAAAATTAACGTTGCCCTGAAATGGATATGAGCCCGGTCGGCGATAGGCTTGCCACCTATCACATTGTTGAACTTAGTGTCTTCGGCTAGTCGTGGGCGCCCTGGTTCTGCTTCTTCCAACCCCTTCGTTGATATTTGCGTGAAGATGTTTTTTTAATGTATGCCTGTATACCGCGTTGCTTATTACACCACGATTATCGCTGCTAATTAAAACAATAACATTTTATGTTTTATGAAACATTTTATGAAAACATTGTGAATAAAGTTCTAACAAAGGCCAACACTACGAATTTACAACATATTAACAGTAACTAGAACTTCTAACTGTTTATTCGTGGAAAAAAACCCTTTTATTAAAGTTCATCTAGTTTAGGACTCAGAGTTCCACGAAAGCGTAATTCGCGTAATGAAAATAAACGATTATCTATATATTAATACGTGGTGCCAAAACTTTGGATCCCTTTTTACGAAAATTACAAAAAAAATCAATAATAATGCTTATAAATTGTGCATTTGAATGTGCATTAAATCAATTCATAAAACATTACCCACACTACCATGCATTTTACACACAAATAAATATATATTGATAATAAAAGATCACAGATGGCGCATCATACAGTTTGGTAACAAAGTAGTTGGTTTTGAGTAATGAAGATGGCGTTCTTATCAACAAGATATTAAAATTTGTAAGGGACGAATTTTGACCAACGGGCGACCCCTAGTTATAAAGTAATTCAGAATTTTTAATATACACATAAAAGTAGTTGATACACGTCCGAAAATAAAAGTAATGATGACTTTCGTCCGATGCGGTCGGAAGTGGTCCGGTGAACTTGACTTCGTGAAGCCCCGGATTCTATCCCGGGGTCGGGCAACAAAAAGAAAGTGTTTTTTCAATTTTCTTATCAAAACAACGTTGCCTGGGTTTGGATATGTGCTCGGTTGTCGTTAGCCTTTCCACTTATTGACCACGACTAGCCCAAGACGTTAAGTCCCACACTTAGAGTCTTCGGCTAATCTTGGGTGCTCTGATTGCCCACCTCTTCAGATATGTAGGCGTGATTATAATTTTTCTTTAATCATACTCAAAATAATTCTTATATTTTTCCTGAGATGTTGGCCAAAAATACAACAACTACTACAGATTCGATTAATTTCTGGCATCATTTTGTCTAGATCATTGAGAAACTAATATTACCTTAGCAAAGTACTCGCCGCCCAGATTATGTGGAAGATTTAGAAGATGATCCTAGGGATTATACGGGTATGAATTCTGAACGGAAACGCTATTTGTCTTATTAATAAACATTGAAATGCAGTTGACATTATAGTCTGTGATTCGGTGTTATGAAGACTTTTGTGGTATTTTTTTTAATTTCGCACTCATTAAACAAATTTTAATTTATCATGTGTTCTTTCAACGATTGTAATAAAGAGAAATAAAACAGATTAGTACTGTCAGATTAGTTTGCACATGAAATCCCTACAGACTTTCTCGGAAAAAGTTAAAAGTAAAGATAATTCTATCTTTGAAATAATAAAACAATGAGAGTTGATCCAGATTTTTGCTAATATTATAATATGACACGATATTATGATAACTTTGGTGTCATTTACACCGGCTCCCTCATTAGCTATAAATTCTGATTAATTTTATTTATGTTACATAGATAGATATAGTTAATACCCGTATGTTTTCATTTTCTTACCTAGCGACGTGTCCAGTATACCTAGAACCCCAACATTAGTTAGGGGCGCAGTACTACTGTTGGCGGCGAGAACACGATGAGTCCTTTGTCAATGGTTCCTGCTGGAAATATTTCCTGAGCCCCGAGAGAAGACTTAGGGTTGCCAATTATACTTTGGGTGGCGTCCATTAATTACGTGACGCGTTATTCAGAAATTACAAGCCTTCCATGTAAAATTTGGCACAACCCCCTCCCCGTTTGCTACATCTTTCGTAAAATTTTACAACATGAATATTTAAAGTAAATCCGAGACTAGTATTTGATATTTCTAAAAAAAGAAACTATAATGCAGTGAAATAATGGGCGTTCGCAAAATCCAGTGTAATAACATAATGATACCACATTAAAAACATCGTTAAAATTTGGACATATTAAGAAGACCCGCAATTATAATGTTTTTTTGTAAAAAAATGTGTGCGTGTACTAGCGTACACTCGTAAGAAGTGAAGAAGTGAAACTTCTTTATGACGTTATTTTTAAAAAAATAATTTACTCTATGCAACTTTACAAATAAAGTTTATTGCCAATAAGAACAAAGATGGCGCATAACGGAAAAATGTGACGCGTAACGAAAAAATGTTACACTAAATTTTTTTCCAACCCCGATAAAGAAGTTTCACTTAAAAAAATGCGTGGAATTTGCTGTTTTCCTCAAAGGAAGTTTTCCCCCTTAAACGCGTCATACAATTAGTAAACGCCCCCTTAACATAAAGTACACTTCATGCTCAATAAAAAATTTTTTCGTAAAATTAAAATATGTGACTTATAATCTATAAATATTAAAATTTACGTTTGTAAATATAAATTTATTTAAAAACTATTCTCATGCGATTGTTAGCATATTTTAGTAATATCAACTTTAAATTTTAAATTACTGGTATAAACTTCTGCTCAAAGAACTTGATACGGTTTTCCTGTTTATAAAAATTGGCAACCCTAATCGTCACTAATGTTCCTCTAATGTCAGCTCTCAAGCGCGTCTGTCGTTGTGTGTATATGTACCCAACCTTGTGCTAGATTATTTATAAAAACCCGGATGAGATACGAAAAATATTTTGTATTTTTTGGACACAAATTGTCGTAACTGCCATTGTGACAGAGCTAGGTGATTTCGTTGTGTATTCGTTGTTAGGAATGATAAAGAAAATAGGCGAGCATTTTTGTCCGATTTCGCAACAATTACTATGAGTTCAGTCTTTGACATATTCTATACCTTTAGCTGTGGATGCTGTTGCGTTTAGATGTGGAGACTGGAATGTATTAAAACTAGAACATAACATGTCAATTATAGACGACTTCGGTAAAGTCGACGACAGTCTGTTGCCATGATGAGAGCCGTTAGATTTATTTTTACTTTTACATAAAAATATGAAAGGTCTCGAGCTTAATAACGCGTTATTTGTTGTATTGGAATGTAGATGTCACTGTTCCCAAAAATTTTAACATTTTCGTTTTTAACACCCATGAAATACTAGGGGCGTTATAAGTTTGACGTGACTGTGCGTGTGTCTGCCTGTGACTATATAGCTTTTAAACGGATGGACCGAATGCAATGCGATTTTTTTTGTTTAAAAGCTGTTTGTTTACAGGTATTGTCGGGAGTACAATTTTTTATTAAATCTAGAAAACTGATTAACTTACCTAAACTAATTCTCTTCGAAATCTTCAAAAAAATACATAATATGCTTGATTGCTTAATTTTAGAAAGCAATCTTAGCAACAATTCTATACTTGATGTTTAACACCTGACGAAGAATAAAGGTTGTTAAAAGTTTGATATGTCTGTATGTGTCTGTCTATATCATCATTAATTTTGAACGGATTGACCGATTTCGATGCAGATTTTTTCGTTTGAAGCTGAAGCTGACGTGATCTAGTAGAGTCTTAGCGACATCACAAGAAGTTTTTGTGGGGATTTATTAAACATTTTTAATTTTAATGTCATATATATTTCTAGTCACATCCAGTTGTCTTATTTGAATGGAGTTTGCGGTATTCTCCGAACTGTTTATCGGCCTATAAGCTGTGGATAATGGTATTGGTTCACTTCTCTTGCCGAATATTCTCCGACTAGTGAAATTGCGGGCTGCTTTATTTCAATTTACAATAAAAGTAGGTAAGTACCTATTCTGCGTTTCTAAATTATAATTAGCAAAATCTGTCTTCGTCTTATCAATAAACAGTGTATAATCGCCTTTGTGGTCTAAAGGTTCAAGTGTCATGCAGTCAAGCATGAGGTCCCGGGTTCGATTGCTGGGTCGGGTGACAAAAAAAAATTGATTTTCCAATTTTTAATAAAAAAAAATTTGCTCGGGATTCAATATGTGCCCGGTTGGCGATAGGCTTGCCACCTATATTTTGGGACGTAGTATCTTCGGCTAGTGGACAACCACCACCGATGAGGCTTGTGCCTCTGCCTAGCTCATCCATCATTGGTACCACCGACATAACTATTTCTGCCGCCATGTCATGACGTGTTCCAGTTTGGAGGGTAAGGTAGCCGGTAAACTTACTTTTGCTCGAGGCCTAACATCCCGTCCTCAGGCTGGCAACGCACCATTACCTCCTTTGTTGTCTCTTGGCGGCGTTAATTTTTTACCATTAAGAAATCTGTCTGCTTGATTGCCTTCCAATATCATAAAAAAAACTCCTGAGGAGTGGCTTTTAAACCTTTATGTTTGGTTTCCGGTTTCCAGTCACATCCAGAGGTTTTATTCGAATGACGTTTGCGGTGTATCCCGTAGCTGTTTATCGGCCTCTAAGCTGTGGATAATGGTATTGGTTCGGTTCTCGTGTTGAATATTGCACGTCCGAAACTGTTGGGCTATTTTATTTCAATTCAATTTAAAAAGCTACTGTATATTGCTGATTTTCTTTAGTTTATGGAGATTACTTTCTTAATGGACTACAAGTTTGTTTTAAGTGTCTAGACACTTAGGAATGGACGATTTTTATCGACGTTTTTTTCAAACTCGTATTGGTTTTTAGTTTAAAGTGTTTTATTTTATTAGTTTAATATAAAACTAGCGGCCCGGCCCCGCTTATGAATTTCGCGCAGTTATGAAATATACAAATAAACCTTCCTCTTCAATCTCTTTATCTATTAAAAAAAATGCATTTAAATCCGTTGCGTAAAAGATTTAAGCGTATAAAGTGACAGAATTAGCTACTTTGTTTTATACTATGCTTAATAGGATAGTATAATATTATTAATAATATTAATATAATATTATTAGTAATAATATCTATTAAAAATATGCATTTAAATCCGTTACGTAAAAGATATGCTACAAAGGGACATAGGGACAGAGGAAGCTACTTTGCTTTATACCATGTAGTGAATACAAAATAACCAGGATTACAAAATTATTGTCTACTAGCTGTTTCCCGCGGTGTCGACCGCGTGGTCCCACGGGAATACTGTTTCGGAATAATAATTATCCCATGTGTTAATCCAAGTTACCCTCTGTGTGTGCCAAATATCCTGAAAATCGGTTCAGTAGTTTTTGCGTAAAGAAGTAACAAACAACCATACAAATTTTCGTTTTTAAAATATTAACAAGCGGCCCGCCCCAATTTCGCACGGGTATAAAATATATACCTATCTAAACCTTTCTCTTCAATCATTTTATCTATTTAAAAAAACCGCATCAAAATCCGTTCCGTAGTTTGAAAGATTTAAGCATACAAAGGGACATAGTGTTAGAAACATGAATTTTCATAATGGCAACACCGCTGTCATTATGAGTTGATACCTATAAATATAAGTGATCCATATCGGAGGCGGCCATTACGTGTTGGATCGTGAACAAAGAACACTAATAGTCTACCGACATCGGGAAGCAAGAAGGGTCTTACAGATTGGGGCCTTAGGACTAAGGGCCTAACATTTATTTTGTGTAATGTGTAAGACAGTGTCTAATTAAGTGTGCTAAGGTAAGCCTAAAATGTTCAGTTGTGATAATGTGAGTTGAATATATGTTTTAGATCATAAATATGTTTCATTTTCTGAGTCTTTAACAATAGGGACAGAGAAAGCGACTTTGTTTTATACTATGCTTAACAGGATAGTATAATTTTAGAAGTTTTATATGATATACAAAATGTTGTCTAGTAGATATCGCTTTGTTTGGCGATAAACCGCCTTTTTTTTACTAAAAACTGTAAACTTATGTTTTTGATATTTGTTTGTATTTAGGTTATTGTAACTTTGCGCATACAATAAATACTTTATTCATTATGTTCAAATTGACCAACTCCTAATAATACATAATAAATAAATAAATATCCCTGAACAAGTCACACAAATTGAATTTAACCCCAAAGTAAGTAAATTATATGCTTGTGTTATGGGTGTTAGTCAACGATTGCAATACATAGAAATACTCAAATAGATACCAGAATAAATACCCAGATCCAGAAATGCAGACATCTACGTATTTGTCACACAAATGCCTGCCCCCGTCGGGAATCGAACCTGAGCCTCGCAGTTGATCGGTATAGTTACGCGTGTACGCTAGCCACTCGGCCAACGAGGTAGGAGGTAGGTATCTAACCTATATCGAGAGGGTTGAGGTACGATCTAGGTTTGGCTAAATACATACACATACTATAAAGCGTAGACTCTTGGCTCTACTGATAATTCGTATGGTTCAGGTTGAACTCCTGATAGGCGTAGACAATATGGAATGTATGTGGCCTGAAAACATTAGCATAACTCTCTCTTTTAAAAGTTGAACAAAACATCCATCCAGAAAACACTGATCGCGTGGGCTTAGTTTTTTTTTATGAAAATGGAAGGCAAACAAGCAGACGGATTTCCTGATGGTAAGAAATTCATGCCGCCTAGAGACACCAAGGGTTACCACGTTGTTACTGACGGTAAGCCTATGCTCGCCATTTACGAGCTGCCTGGCAGGAAGGCAGATGGTCTATTCTGTAAAGGAGCCCGGACCAACATATGGAAAAATCTAGGCAAGTTATTGCCCAGCACTCTTTGACTAGTGGTTTAGTTTGCGATGACCCATAAGAGGTAAGCTTGCCTCTAATGAGCTGCCTGGCGGGGAGGCTGACGATCTATTTTGCTCAGATGATCCGACTCAAAAGGGGGAAACACCTTATCTAAATTATAAAAACAATTTGTGTCAAAGTGTATTTTTGCTCTTATTGTCCTTACTAGACCGCAATAAATGGTCTGTCCCTTAATTTAGATATGAATAGTCCACACTTTAGATATGGCTTAACGAGGGCAAGTGAATGAAATCGAGTTCTACAGAGCATTGGGGTGTTAGGGGTTGTCTAGATCCCTCGATTTGTTCACAGGTTAATGAGGAAATGTTTCTATGTGACCGCATTTACACAGTCGTGTAACTCTCTAAATATTTAATAATCATGACCATTAACAGTAGCATCTATAGTAACGGATGGTGTTGCTAGAATTAAATAACTAAAATGCTAAGAGTCTAATTAAACTCTTACTCTTACTGTAAAAGTAGTTAAAATAAGTTGTGTATTACGCAAAATGCAATAATAAAGGTTAGTAATTCGTAATTTTAGAGATGAGATAGGAGATGCAAAATTGATAAATCTAAATTTTACTAAAAACAGTTATATTTAGGTTATGTCAAAAATGCTTTCCAACAATACTGCAATTATGTGACTAAATGAGAGAGGTTGTCTACGCATAATAGTTAGGTCAGGTTTATGCTCAAGTTAATCAGGAAATGTATCAGTTGTTACTTTATAAATCCAGGTGTGCTCTTTAAATGTGTCGGTATTTGTACAAAATTAAAAATATTGAATACTCGTAAAATCTGTAAATAAATTCACAGTCAGGCATAACAAACAGTCTTTGTTTTTTTAATCTCTTCCAAGTATGCATATTACGTATATTACAAGTTCATCTTGTTATTGTATGAACAGTTTTATTTTATTTAACATAATTATATACATACATGTATTGACGCTCTTAGAAATTTATCTTTTTATTTCATAGCGTAAAAATTTTGAAAGGAAATATGGCTTACAGATGAAAATTAACAAAACCACGAATACGAGTAGATACCGTTAACATAAATGGTATTATGTTTTCTATATATTGTGTTATGTATATTGTTTGTTGTGCTTTTAGTAGGGATGGAAGGTACACCGCGGATGTAGAGAAGAGAGTGAGTGCAGGGAATAGTGTGAACGGAGCGTTGGGTAGGCTATTCCAAAGCGAGGTTTTGAGTCAAAAAGCTAGACTCGCTTTGCATAATTCTGTGCTTATCCCAACGTTATTGTATGGAAGTGAGAGTTGGGTATGTCAGAAAGATCATGAAAGTAGGATAAATGCGGTCGAAATGAGAGCACTACGGAAAATCTGTGGTGTAACGCTCGCTGACCGCATTCGTAACAGTGAGATCCGAGAAAGAGTGAGATTGAAAGAAAGTGTTGGTGTTAAAATGCGAAATGGCATGCTCCGCTGGTTCGGTCATGTCAAAAGAATGACAGATGAAAAATTGACAAAGCAGGTATACAATGCGAATGTGGATGGATGTAGGTACCCGGCGAGACCAAGGCTGACATTTCACGATCAGATCAATCGGATATTATCCGAGGGTGGTGTCAAGAGTCTCCGAAACCGGCGTGTTTGTATGAAAAGTGTAATGAATGTGAAGGAAGCAAGACAGGTTTGTCAGGATCGTGAGGTCTGGCACTCGATACTCTCTGCCTACCCCGTAAGGGACTTGGCGTGAAGATATGTATATGTATGTATGTATGTTTTCTATTTCGGTGTAATAGACGCCCAAACGTGTCGGTTTCCTCGAATGTTTTATTCGATGTCCATTAGACGATGTAAGTTGGATGATAGCCGTTCTGTGGTCCGTGAACGTGTTATCGTTTTGGTAATAGCCTTATATTTATTGAATTTTACTTCATTTTGGTACTACTGGCCTTTAAAGGACATAGTCAAATTAATAGCCAAGCGTTTTGTCTGACAAAAGCTTTCGACAAAGTGATAGAGTTTATCAAAGACGTCGTAATACATTTTGGAGAATAGATTATCCAACTTACGCATGAAGAATTTTTTTTAAGTAATCGTAATGCGATGAAGCCAGGGAGATTTTCCCCGTGTTGGTCCGGGCTCCTTTGTAGAATAGACCATCTGCCTTCCTGTGCCAGGCAGCTCGTAATAGGCGAGCATAGGCTTGCCGTCACTAACACCGTGACATCTGACTAGGTGGTAGAGTTTCGCAGCGACTCACCCATATTGGTACCACCGCCTTACCTATTCCTGCCGCCATAACGTCATGACGTGTTCCGGTTCGGAGGGAGAGGTAGCCGGTAAACTTACTTTTGCTCGAGGCCTAACATCCCGGCTTGTGGTTGGCAACGCACCATTACCACCTTTGGTGTCTCTAGGCGGCGGGAATTTCTTACCATCAGGAAATCCGTCTGCTTGTTTGCCTTCCAATGTCATAAAAAAAAGATGGTGAATTTTCTAAGCATTAAAGGGTTCTGGCTTTATGAAATGCTATTCTTAAAGTTCACCCCTAGCATTTACCCTCACTATAAACTTGTATGTGAATGTCATAGAAAACACCATCTTGTAAATTATAAAGTATACGCCCATATCCCCAAGAGGTAGGCAGAGGCACAACCAAAGCACCCACAACTAGCCTAAGACACTAAGTCCCACAATATGAAAAAGGGTTAAGCCAAGCCCAAACCGGGCATATATCCAATCCTTAGTAACTTGATTTTTATTAAGGGAAATAAATATTTTCCTTTTTTTTGTACGCGACCCAGAGTTCCAACCTGGGAGCCCAAACGACCAACGCCGACCGGACGGCTAGATCGTAAAAAAAAGCCATGCCGTGCTCTACTACCCTAATAAATACCAATTAACTATATCTTAAAATAGTGTATTGTGTTTATAACTTTACTTGTGTTAAAAGTATGAAATAATTTGCATTGAAAGTGGTTCTACTAGGGACCGTGCTCTTCAGCAGACCCACCTGTAACTCGTTCTTGGAAACCATAAAAGATGTTGATTATTTTATGAAAACTTGGTATGAATGCTTCTCGCATATTACGCAACGGAAAATATTATTAAAAATACATAGTACATATTATAATACAATTTTATTATTAAATAATAATTTTGAGCATTTCAATTATTGAAATGTATGTAACCAGTGGCTATTGATTTTTTAAGATAATTTTGTAACCGCTTCTGTCGTCTAGCTCTCCGGCGTTGGATTTGGGGTTCGATTTCCAGGTCGGGCAACGAAAAAAGTAGAAAATGTTCATTTTCAAATTTTTAATAAGAGCAGTTTGCCCGGGATTAGATATGAGCTCAGTTGGCGATAGGCTAGCCTTCTATTACATTGTGGGACTAAGTGTTTTCGGCTAGTCGTTGGTGCCCTGTTTGTGCCTTTGCCTACACCTTCGGAGCTATGGGTGTGAAGATACTTTCTAATAATCAATAAGCTGTAATTTCCAATTCAAAAGTATTGCGAGTTGATAGAAGTATTTGCAGTTGACCCTTTTAACGAACAATCAGGTGACTATCCTATTGATAAGAGACTCGATCGCCAATAGTCACCATAGATGTTATTGGTGGCGTTACATGTGCAAGTTTACCAGCGCCCATATCGTCGTGAAAGCTGACAATGGACATCACTGACCTATTTATTCCTTTTCGCATTTATTGTTTTCCTAAGTATAGTAGTAACCTAGCCTAAACTTAGGGCCACTTGTTCCTGGGTTAAGTATGTAACACTGAGTTAGCGTCTAACTAGGGTTAAATCACTCTGTATTTGACAGTTTAACTCAATATTAAACGTAACACGGGAATGTGCTACTAGTTCTTAGACGACTAGTTTAGCTTTGTGCGTGTGGGCAGTTGTTTTTAAACATAAAAAGTACATGTGTGCCACTGTCTCCTGGTTTGAACTGTTAATTTGGTTTATCAAACTATTTTCAAATTCCAATTTTTACTTGTATCTGTCGTTGCCAATTACTGGCAACAATAACTGGCAATTTTTTTTATTTCAGAATGTATATTTATTACAATTTTATTTGTTGCAGGTAATTGTATAAGTCATACGAAGAAATTCCATGAAAAATGTGAAACGAGATATTGGTTGTATATTATTGGATAAATTACAGTATTGGCTATTTATTAAATTATCAAATACTTAATTAATTTACCGTCTTTAACACCGTGACATAATCGCCTCTGTGGTCTAGCGGTTCAGTTGTTGGACCTGACTGCATGAGGTCCCGGGTTCGAATCCCGGGTCGGGCAACAAAAAGAAAATTGGGTTTTTCCAATTTTCTAATTAAAAAAAATGTTGCTCGGGATTGGAAATGTGCCCGGTTGGCGATAGGCTAGCCTATCACATTGTGGGACTTAGTATCTTCGGCTAATCGTGGGTGCCCTGGTTGTGCCTCTGTCTACCCCTTCGGGGATATGGGCGTGAAGATACTTAACACCGTGACATCTGACTTGGTGGTAGAGTTTTGCAGCCACTCCTGTGGATTAGCACCACCGCCTTACCTATTCTTGCCATAACGTCAGTGTTCCGATTCGGAGGACATGGAGTTTTGCAGCCACTCCTGTGGATTAGCACCACCGCCTTACCTATTCTTGCCATAACGTCAGTGTTCCGATTCGGAGGACATGGTAGCTGCTAAACTCACTTTTGATGGAGGCCTAACGTCTTGGCATCAGGTTGGCCACGCACCTATGGTGTCTAGGCAGCGTGAATTCCTTACTATCACAAAATACGTCTCAATGTTTGCCTTTCAATATCATAAAAAAAAGAATTAAACTTCATTATATTAAATAAGCTGTTAGTGGTGGCTTCGTATCGTTCATGATTTCAGGATAAATAGTAGATATAGTCCTTATCCAACTTCTGATTTGTTTTTTTTTGTTAAATTTGTTTTTATCGGTTCAGTATTATTGTCGTGGAAACGGGAGATAGAGTCATACAAACTTACTCCAAATAATGTATGCTTTCTGCTTATGTGCCTAAGCATTTTGCCGTAATACCAATTTTCACTTCCCCCCATCAGTCAGCATATCATCTCATCTTATCTCATCTCATCTCATCAGTAGGTTAGTGAAATTGACCATTAACCGTTTCATAATTTTCCTACATGTCATTTCGATCGATTTTCAAATAACAATAACAAATTTCGCCTCTGTGGTCTAGCGGTTCAGTCGTTGGTTTTGACTGCATGAGGCCCCGGTTTCGAATCCCGGGCCGGGCAACAAAAAGAAAATTGGGTTTTTCCAATTTTCTAATGAAAAAAAAATGTTGCTCGGGATTGGAAATGTGCCCGGTTGGCGATAGGCTTGTCACCTATCACATTGTGGGACTTAGTGTCTTCGGCTAGTCATGGGTGCCCTTGTTGTGCCTCTGCCTACCCCTTCGAGGATATGGGCATGAAGATACTTTACTTTAAGTTTCACTTCAAAAATACGGGGAAAGCCTCAGGCGTAGACCAGTTAAGAATGTTTTCAGTATCTCTAGTAGCTTGCTTATTTAAAAACAGCCACAATGAGTTTCACGATCTCTTTATAAATTTCAATTTAGCTGCCTGCCTGCCGGCTAAATACTAAGCTGCAGTTATTTCAACAATATATTTTACGGGATAGTACAGCGCGCATTTTGGTGGAAAGCAGAATAGTTAAAACTGTTTAGAATTATGTGTATTTTAAGTTTTATGTTTTAAAACCGTTATATTTCATTACTCAAATTAATTCTAATTACTACTTTCCCCGTGTTGGTCCGGGCTTGTTTGAAGAATAGACCATCTGTCTTTCTGCCAGGCAGCTCGTAAAAGGCGAGCATAGGCTTAACGTTATTAACACCGTGACATCCTACTATTCCGGATTGGTACCACCGCCTATCCTATTCCCGCGGTCATAACGTCAATGCTTGCTGTTGACATGTTCAGGTTTGGAGAATAAGGTAGCCGGTAAACTAACTTTTGGTCGAGACCATAGATCCACTTTTGGTGTCTCTAGACGGCGTGAATGTCGTACCATTTAGCAAAACAAACATTTAAAAAATAAAACCTTGAATTTTGTAGGACAAATATTTTCTCGTTTTATTTAGATAATTACCTTGACGATTAACGAAGAAAAAATCAGTTAGTATTTTTTTTAATTCGTCAAATCAACGTATTACATCCCTGCTACTACCCATTAGCTACCATTTACCAAAATTGTTGTAAGAAAATACGACTAAGTTGGGCGTCTAGTCAAAATGAAGCTACTCACGAAAAATCAGCTTGTTGGTAATAAATGGCGAAACTAGGCCAGGGATCCCGTACTAATTAGGCAGGAATGATTTTTTTATTACTGACTAGCCGTTCTCTGTGGTTTCATCTACGTTCGCATTGCACGTGGAGATAGGAGCGAATATATAACATACTTTATGTTTCTTGATAAATTTTTAATTTAGGAATTTTTTAACTAATAACTTAGATAATTATCCACTTGATGTTGTCTGTAACAAACCTTGTACCAGGTGCTAATATAAATAAAATATTATTATTTCCATTACATAGAATGAAACAAAGTCGCTTCCTCTGTCCCTATGTCCCTTTGTATGCTTAAATCTTTAAAACTTTAAAAAAACGGATTTTGATGCGGTTTTTTTATAGATAAATTTATTGAAAAAGAAGGCTTATATGTATATTTCATAACCGTGCGAAGCCGGGGCGGGCTGCTAGTTATTAATAAAATGTCTAACAAAAAATTCTCTTCAATTTATATGAGAAGTTTTTGATATTAGCGCTTACAAACAAACTCTTTAGATTTTTATACTATGCTGGTTTATCATATATACTCGTATCTAGTTAACACATATTTTCTATTCACCCGACATAAAAGTAAAGCAGGGGTCGAAGGATGAAACTTAGGTATAGTAATTAGTAGTAGTATTTAAATTTATTCGCTTCGGTTATATTCGTCAAGCTTCTCGAATGTATATTAAAGATATTAATATATAGAGTTGTTATTACATACTTAATCATTTCGCCTAAGTTTATATATACAGCAAGATTTTTTTATCACCATCCAAATTTTTTCTAGGCATAAAGTATCTATAAATAAGTCCATTTATGAAAAAAAATAGGTATCTAGCAGGTAGCTGTCTAGTATGTCAGAGCACTCAGCGCGTAGGTACGGTACTTTGTAGACGACTTTGCGATGTCATATCTTAATATTTTAGTATTGAGGGATACTAAAAGAAAAATCACGTATTTAATTATTTTCACTTAAGATCATCATATTGAAACTTGGATCGTGATTAAAAAATCAGCAGATAATTTAAAATATAATAAATATAAATGTATAGCAGATAATTTAAAAATTAAAACACACAATATAAATAGTAGGTTACAAATTTTAAAGACCAGTAAGTTCTATTACTTTTATAAAAATGTCTTCATAAGCATATAATTAAACCATGACAATTGAATAGTTAGAAAGCAACTAACAACATATTAAATTTTTGTACCGAATACATGAAATGAAGTAACTAACCATAGTTCTCATTTTAATCAAAACACTGCTGGCATATGAAGTATTTAAAACACTTTATAATAGAAGCTTAAATTGTTAGTATAGCAATGGTGTTTTGGTAAAACAGGGTATTCCGGTTAACATATTGTTATTACGTGCAAAATAACATGTTAACCTAATTTTTATTTAAATGAGAACTATGCTTACTAACAAGGCCATGCAGTTAGAGCCTCTGTCTACATAAATATTATAAATAAAATAATAAAGGAGATGTGTCCATTGGACATCATACTAAAAAATAATACATGTGGTATGTATGGGCAGAATAACTGGTGAAATCGTTATTATTGCATGAGGATTACCACTACCTATTTTGGTGTCTGTAGAAAACATGCATTCACTATCATCAGGAAGTCTAAGTGAATTACCTTGAAAGCAAATACGACTGCGATTTGGTCCGGGCTCCTTTGCAGAATGGACCATCTGCCTTTCTGTCAGGCAGCTCGTAAAAGGCGAGCGTAGGCTTACCGTCACTAACATCGTGACATCCTACTAGGTGGTAGAGTTTCGCAGCGACTCGCCCGTATGTTACATATTCCTGTAACCATAACGTCCAATGCTTGCCGTTGACGTGTTCCGGTTCGGAGGGTAAGGTAGCTGGTAAACTTACTTTTGCTCCAGGCCTAACATACCGGCCTCAGGTTGGCAACGCACCATTACCCCGTTTGGTGTATATATAGGCGCTGTGAATTTCTTACCATCAGGAAATCCGTCTGCTTGTTTGTCTTCCATTATCATAAAAAAATGACTATGTGCACAAAAATTGAGTATTTTTGTCAATGACCCTAGGATTCTGTCATTAAATCTGACTGAATTGACCGTACTTATATAAGACATATCCGGACCATCTTGAAAAAAAAAACACAGGAAACAAAAAGAATTTTTAGAATCGGTTCAGAAATTTCAGAGAAATCTATTAACATGAAAAATTAAGGTGCAGAATATAAAACCTCCTCCTTTTTTGAA
>NJDD01000478.1:46527-75527 GCA_002245505.1 Calephelis nemesis
TATAGAGTAACGAAAAGTATTGATAAAGTATATAGTGGATAAGTACAAGTGTTTACTAGAAAAAAGTGTGTCAATAATTAAGTTACCTTTTTTACTACAATACTGACGCACATCGATAGCAAAAACCTCAATACCTCAAACCTTTCCATTGTAACATAAAAATCCTGAAAAATCTTTGTTATAATGAAAACAGTTTGCACAGTGTGGTAACTTGGCGAAAACTTCAGTAACGGTGGTTCTATTGAACTTAAAGTAAATGTTCACACATAATAGGCTCCAAAGCCCATTGTACCTATTGCGGGCAACTTTCAACTCACTGCGATTCACAGTGTGGTGGAATCCATTCTTTATGGTTACAGTTTTGATAACATATTTTTGTAGATTTATATTTTTAGTATACTTCCTTTTAAAATGCATTTATTATTACGTGTTTTTAATAAAAGAGGATATCTCCTTTTTCCCTTGATCGACCGTGCCTAACTAAGTCAAAGTTGAACTTTTGACCTTCAAATACTGAAAACCTCATAAAAATTGGTACAGTTGTTTTTAAAGCCATCTCGAAAAAATGCGGGTGTAATAACTTTGACGTATCTGTGTATATGTGTGTGTGTGTGTTTGTGGCA
This sequence comes from Calephelis nemesis, assembly GCA_002245505.1. Lineage (NCBI taxonomy): Eukaryota > Metazoa > Arthropoda > Insecta > Lepidoptera > Riodinidae > Calephelis > Calephelis nemesis. The sequence goes on from NJDD01000478.1 coordinate 47,151, forward strand.
TGCCACTGACACACAGACACGTCAAACACACCAATGAAAATGAATTAACTTTTAAAAGACCAAAAAAAACTGATGAAAAGGATAAGTATTAATTCTTTGTAGTACAATTTTAGCAGATTTCATAATCATTATTTTGATAACCCTGAAATGACAATTAAATTGTGTCCAAGATTTTAAATGAAATGCTCCTCTGTGCGCTGTCTTTCACTGTCAGGATCTCTTTCGTATTTTTTTTCCAACTGTCTTACATTTGTCGCGCCGTTTGTTGTGTATCGGCGCTTACTCGACATTTTCGGGATCTGGAAACTTTGTTTAGTTATAAATCGTTGGTTCTGGAACAATTCTATGCAAATGGTGTGTCTTTGGATGTCAGATAACGTGGGGAATTTATAAAGGTTTGCTACTGTTTTGGAGATTTTATTTGGGGTATTTTTTATTGTAGTTTAAGGTTCTTTTGTTTGGCATTTTTTTAAAAGTTGAGTTTTATTAACACACTAGCTGCGCCCCGCGGTTTCACCCGCGTAAGTCCCAATCCCGCGGGAACTCCGGGATAAAAAGTAGCCTATATGTTATTCTGGGTCTTCAGCTACCTACATACCAAATTTCATCGTAATCGGCTTTGTAGTTTTTGCGTGAAAGAGTAACAAACATCCATACATCCATACATACAAACTTTCGCATTTATAATATTAATAGGATGAAGAAATTGTCTCTTAAAATGAATATTACTTTTCGGAATACGTATTATGTATTGCAATCACATGTTTTTGATTGTTACGTTATAAAAGAAAGGATCTTCACGCCAGTATCTCCGAAGAGGTAAACAGAGGTTTATAACTCTGCTTACCCCGGTTGTCCGGGACACCCACGATTACACGAAGAAGAAGGCCGACAATGGAAAAGATGGCAAATATATTGCGAACCGGGCGCAAAATGCTTATCCAACATAACGTTCTTCTAATTAGAAAATTAAAAAAACACATTTTATTTTATTTGGTACATAATATTAGGTATCTTATAAAAAAAAATCACGATTAAATACCAATAACACTGTGTATTTATTGAAAACAAGCTAATTCTGCATGAATTTGCAATTATTCTAATAACATTTGAACAGAACGCAAAAAATAAGTTAAAGTCATACATATTCAAAACAAAATATTGCTTAATATAATATAAATAGACTTGCACAAATAAATTCCAGAGCCGCACTGTAAATCCAAATTAAATTTATTAAAAATAAAGTAATGCCACATAAATTTGTAATTATTTTAGTCACAAAGGAACAAAACAAGAATTCATTATAAATTAATTATGTACCAAAACAAAATGTGGCTTTGACGTGATGTACTCGTACATATTCTTGCACAAATAAATACCAGGGCCGCACTGTGATTCCATATGATATCTATCTATTGAAAAAAATGATATTGTATCAAAACAAAATGATTCTTTAATATACGTATAAAACTGGGGTTCGCCAAAGTTCACTTAAATTTCATCTGTTCTTAAATTGCATCTGGCTGTGGGTCAGAGGGTTTTCTGCGATTTTGTGGATCTCGAAAAAGCGTTTGATAGGGTTGTACGTAAGGAACTTTGGGACATTTTGCCAGATTATGGGATAGATGGGTCCCTGCTGCGTGCGGTACAGTCAATGTATTTAGACTGTAAAGCATGTGTGCGGGTTGATGGCAACATATCGCCTTGGTTTGATGTTAATATTGGCGTCAAGCAGGGTTGTGTGTTGTCAGCACGCTTGTTTATCTTGTATTTGGACAAATGCCTGCAAAGGTTAAGATCATTGAATGTGGGAATGCGTATGGGTGACCAAGTTGTGAACTGCCTGCTTTATGCAGATGATGCTGTACTTTTGGGCTCTACACCATCTGAGCTGCAAACACTGGTCACAGTTATGGAAGAAGATTGTAAAGAAAGGGGCTTACATTTGAATGCGACGAAAACCAAAATAATGGTATTTGAAAGAGATGTAGCCAGAACGGATGTAAGAGTTTTGGTTGATGATGTAGTGCTGGAACAAGTGAATGAAATTGTATATCTTGGTTGTGCTTTTAGCAGGGATGGAAGGTACACCGCGGATGTAGAGAAGAGAGTGAGTGCAGGGAATAGTGTGAATGGAGCGTTGGGTAAGCTATTCCAAAGCGAGGTTTTGAGTCAAAAAGCTAGACTCGCTTTGCATAATTCTGTGCTTATCCCAACGTTATTGTATGGAAGCGAGAGTTGGGTATGTCAGAAAGATCATGAAAGTAGGATAAATGCGGTCGAAATGAGAGCACTACGGAAAATCTGTGGTGTAACGCTCGCTGACCGCATTCGTAACAGTGTGATCCGAGAAAGAGTGGGATCGAAAGAAAGTGTTGGTGTTAAAATGCGAAAGGGCATGCTCCGCTGGTTCGGGCATGTGGAAAGAATGTCAGATGAAAGATTGACAAAGCAGATATACAATGCGAATGTGGATGGATGTAGGTACCCGGGGAGACCAAGGCTGACATTTCACGATCAGATCAATCGGATATTATCCGAGGGTGGTGTCAAGAGTCTCCGAAACCGGCGTGTTTGTATGAAAAGGGTAATGAATGTGAAGGAAGCAAGACAGGTTTGTCAGGATCGTGAGGTCTGGCACTCGATACTCTCTGCCTACCCCGTAAGGGACTTGGCGTGAAGATATGTATGTGTATGTATGTCACTTAAATTTTTTACTCCGAATTTGGAATTCCGAAAAAATTCTTCCCAAATTTTTTTATCCTAACAGTCGCAATTTCTAACTTTAACGAGTTAAACTTTGAACAGAGTTTCTAATGCTTAAAGTTCGGATTCATTCAACTTCATAATGTCAGTAGCAATTATGAATCTGTAGACTAACTACTACTGGAGGTTACACTCGTAACAAATTCCAAATATTGTTGACCCTCTCTAATGTATCGGACTCTCTTTCAGAGAGTCTTGCTTTCTCTATGTTTTCGCCTTCACGTTAGTATTTTGCTACTAGTCAAGTAGAAATTTGAATACTTTTTTTTCTTTTTTTTATAATTAGTCATCAGTCATAAGTCGTCAGTAAGTCATGTCAGGCTCTTGGGTTAAGCGGTGGCCTCATTACTCAAGCCCATGTAATGACATAAGGAAACAACGAGGAAATACACGATACGCTATTTTCTTCATGATTATTTCATTTATGCGTTTTTACTGTAGGTACAAAATTGTACAAAACGCCACCAAAATTGACTAATTTCACTCAATATCAACATAAAATTCAATAATTATGTAAAAAACTTTGACTATTTTTCTCTCGATGGCGCCAAAACTCCAGAGAGTCTTGTGAATTCAATTAAAAAAGTCAAAATGAGAGAGGGGCCGATATATTAGAGAGAGAATCACCAATATTTGGAAATGATGTAAGTTTTTTGTTAGGAGTGTAACCACCGTTAGTAGTCTGCAGTTTTAAAGTAAAGAATCTTCACGCCCATATCCTCTAGGCTCTAGGCAGAGGCACAACCAGAGCACCCCACACACACTAAGTCCCACAATGTGATACGTGGCGAGCCTATCGCCAACCGGGCACATATCCAATTACGGACAGCGTTATTTTAATTAGAAAATTGAAAATATAGATTTCCTATTTTTTGTTGCCCGACTCGGGGATCGCACCCGGGACCTCAAGAAGTCAAGTCCGACGCCGCTCGCCAGACTGCAAGACCACAGAGGCGATAGTTTTATAGTAGCAATACACATTTGTTATATAATTTTTATTTTTAAAACATTTTGCGTAACACTATTATTAGGTCATATATTTTTATTTAATATTTTTTATTCATAATAATCAATATTACATACATTCATTTCTAGTAACTATTTGCAAACGATGACCCTTTTAAGTTTAACGCGTTTGTTTGTGTGTATGTGTGTTTGCCTGTGGCATCATAGCTTGTTAGGACATAGGACCTATGTCGGTGCTGTTACTGTTTGAAAGCTGGCGTGATCGAGATGGTTCTTAGCTATATTGCATAGATTTTGTCGGGGCTTTTTTGAAATATTAGTATTATTATACAAATAGTGTAAGTCAATACTTACCAACCAATGTTAATTAGGATAAAACAGTGATCACACAGTAATTAAAAACTAAGTATAAAAAATCCGAAAGATGAAGAAGAAGGATTTTTTTAAAATAAAATTTAAATTAAGATTTTGGTAATCACGTTACATAACCGCTAATTATTAGTTTAATATTAGATCTTAACTCCTATTATTATTATTAACTTTCTCTTGTACACAACTCATATTACAAAACATACTTAAGAGTAAATAAAACAAAGTTCAAAAGGCAAGCTTATCTCTAACAAAAGGAATTTCTTCCATCCAACCCGTTAAAGGAAAGTATATTGAAAAATAGGTCAATGTAAGCGTTAAGAACTGATATTAAACTAATAATTAATGTTTTATGAACTTCGTTAAAACACTCATTCGACGTCAAGAAATTATTTTTTTTTTAAATGTAGATAAAGCAACCATTCAGTTTTGTCTTTTACGGCAGCACTTAGAGACATCAATTAACATTAATCTATCATTAAGTCATAATTTTTATGGAAAATGTAACTTGAAAAACATTCAGACAGGAACCAGAAAGGATTTGAACCTGTAACCTTAAGTCTTAAGCCGACGAATGCTCTAACCATTTGAGCTACTTAGGATTCAAGTCCCGTGGCAAAAATTTTAATTCCTTTGTTTCTCGTTCACGCGGGTTCAAAATTTAAAGAAATTTAACGCAAGCTCAAAGCAAGTACTAAAATATAAAATATCTTAAGATTATAAGATTTTGACGTCTCTAATAGCGGCCGTGAGACATTTTTAAATATTTTTTTATAACACTGGGAAAACTATTATTTTCCCTCTGAATGTAAGTAAAAATACTATGGAAATAATGTTTATATTTATTGCGTTATTACGTTACATACACACGTACATACTTCACGCCAAGTCCCTTACGGGGTAGGCAGAGGGTATCGAGTGCCAGACCTCACGATCCTGACAAACCTGTCTAAATTCCTTCACATTCATTACCCTTTTCATACAAAACACGCCGGTTTCGGTGACTGACACCACCCTCTTGTATTTCTAAAAACTTTTAATGCTTTTCTTTCGGTTTTCATTCCATTTGTAGTAGTAGTATCTTCACGCCCATATCCCCGAAGAGGTAGGCAGAGGCACAACCAGGGCACCCACGACTAGCCGAAGATACTTAGTCCCATAACGGGATAGGTGGCAAGCCTATCGCCAACCGGGCACGTTTCCAATCCCGACCAACATTTTTTTTATTAGAAAATTGGAAAAATCCAATTTTCTTTTTGTTGGCCGACCCGGGATTCGAACCCGAGACCTCATGCAGTCAAGTCCAACACCCGGACCGCTTGACCACAGAGGCGACATTCCATTTGTAACTTCAAAGAGTACACTCGCCAAGTCGCGGGCTAGCTGTAGTTCATCATAAATTCCTATGATAGCAAAACAGAATGTCACTTTATCGTAATATAAATAGACTTGCACAAATAAATACTAGTGACGCGCTGTAAATCCAAATGATATCTATTGAAAACAAACTAGGGCAAACTAATACGGGATAAAATTGCAATTTTATTGTTGGGATAGCTAAAAAAGCAAATGTAAATCGTATCCCGTGACGGTTTATTGCGGGCGGCGATGCGTGGTTCAATCGTTTTGCTGATTCGCACAATTGTTTGTGTTTACGATTGGTTGCAATCTTTCGTTACCAATTTGTGAAGAGTACACAAAACACAAAAGCGATAGATTTAATAAAACAATCCTCTGTTTTCGATATCCCGAATTCGGCAAAGCTTTCGATTCAACATTGCGCAAGTTTGTATTGCTTGTTTGTTTCGGTAATACTAATGTTTTGTCGTATTATCTACGTTCTTTGAATCGACTGGGATTCTTAGTAGATAGTTTTACTAAGTAGGGATAAGTTACTAATTTGAAATTACTCCTTACTCAGGTGCAGTTAATGTTTGAGGTCCCTTTAATAAAGTTTTTAAGGTGGCGGCGACAAGTGAACTCAATAATTTTGTCATTGTAAGTATAAGTCATTGTAATGGAAACTATTTTTTTTTAAATTGTGATACATATCAATACATATTCAACAAAAACAGGAATTGCTTGAGTTTCTAACTTGTTTATATTTTAATTTAATAAGGTTTTGTTTCTTTAATGAATAAAAAAATATTGAAAAAAATCCTATCCTGTACTGAAAGGGAAGGTGCTTGGTTTTCTAATTTTAACAGCAAGTGACATGTTTATATCACCCTATTGTAGTATACCTACTTTACAATTTAATACAATAACTTTTTATTTTCATTAAATATAAAGAAGTTATAAATTTGGCAATTAAAAAACAAAACCTAAAAACTTTATTTTTGCCAAATCAGCAGTCTCTTCCAGGCAAATTTATGGAACGCAAGTGTTACGTGAAAAAAGAAATATTATGCAAATATGCACATAAACGGTTTGTATTATATCGAATAGAAACATCAAGTAAACGTTTAAATTTTTATTTAAAGTTTTTTTATGTTATAGGAAGGCAAACAAGCAGACGGATTTCCTGATGGTAAGAAATTCACGCCGCCTAGAGACGCCAAAGATGGTAATGGTGCTTTGCCTATCTGAGGTCAGGATGTTAGGCCTCGAGCAAAAGTAAGTTTACCGGCTACCTTACTCTCCGAACCGGAACACGTCATGACGTTATGGCGGCAGGAATAGGTAAAGCGGTGGTACCAATCCGGGCGAGTCGCTGCGAAACTCCACCACCTAGTCAGATGTCACGGTGTTAGTAATGATAAGCCTATGCTCGCCTTTTACGAGCTGCCTGGCAAGAAAGGCAGATGGTCTATTCTGCAAAGGAGCCCGGACCAACCAACATTTATTTTTTTCACTTAAAAAATTGAGTAATCGTATTTTACGTAATCGCAAAATTAAACTTTAATCTTCCGACGCCGGCATCTTAAGTGTTGATTGACCTAATTTTTACACTCATTCAAAAATTAAAGCTTTATGTCAAGAAAGTAATGAGATAACAACGATCTCTACTCAAGTTGAGGTCTTAATAAAGGTTCAAAGATCAAGCACCGTTCAATCTCAATTCGTCACATAATCTAACTCATGCCTGGTGACAAAATCACATAAAGGGGCCGTGACACGTAATAAATCACCCGCTAACCCAATATAATTAACTGCCAGTAATTTACCACTCAACTATAAGATTCTATTTCGCTAAGCTTTTAGTGATTTGACATCCTCTTATCCTGTGTTTCCGTTTCCGTTGCGCGGTTTGAGACATGGCGTTTTAACTTTTAACTGAGGAGATATTTTGATTTAAACTGGTATGTCAAAAATAAATATATTTTAGGCGCAGAGAAATTAAAAAACAAACTCTAATTTCATTCTTATACTATCTGGATAAACAATATGCATTAAGGATAGCGCATACTTGGACGGGCCGCAGCGTGTCGGTTTGAGGCGCATCGCATGGCACAGTACACTTAAGTACAAATCCGCAGCGATGCGACCGGGCATAGCGTGCGTTATTCCACACAAAGTGTATGAAAACGATCTAGGCGGATAATTGGTGACGCACCCGTCAAAAGTATGCGCTATCCCTTATTGTGTATAATTTAAAAAACACCTTTTTAAATCTATTAATGATTGTTATGTCATACTGCATTGTGACGTAGGTAACAATCATAAAAGGCAATTAGATGAATAGGGTGTATCTTTCCTTTTAAAGTCGGTTTAAAAGAAATATTAAGTATTTCAGTATTTTTTCGACTATCAATGAAGATAATATACTAGGAGACGCTATAGACACCAAGAACTAATGGTGTGTGGTTAGCATGCGGCTGGCATAATGTTTAAGTTTCACAAATGTTTCCACCCTTTAAACTGAAGATGAGAATAGTGAGCACCGATGTAGTGGCTTCGTGAAAAGTTAAGACGCTGGTTAAGTACAGGTCGAGCCCTAGTGGGATTGTACAATCCAATATTTTTGTATGAATTCTTGCCAACTGTATAATATAATTAGAAATTAGTAGATACTTTTGCAAAGTTTCATTAGTCTGGTGTTATCGTTAAAACCCAGCTCGTAATGATACCTTCTAACAAAGATTTCTATCGGCACACATAGTCCAAGAGATCCCGAACATTTTAACTAATGGAATTGATAGCTTTGCTTTTCAGGCTGGTCTGTTCTATTTAGTATTTCACCTTGAAAGGCATAGTTTTGAAATTAAGTTGTAAAGAATATTTGATTGAATGCACATTATTAAACTTAGCAAGGCATAAAATTCCGAAAGTAGTGGATTAATTTGGTATCATATTATATTATGTTTAACGACATTTGATATCAACTATATTGTAAGAAAAATATAAATATTTTTTTTGTCAAAAAATATAGAAGAGATAAAATACTAGAAACGACAACGTATTACAATGCAAACTGGCAATTTTGATTTTTGTTTTGTTCTTAAGAATATAAATTGTTAAATCATTTATGATTTTGGCTACTGTTTTAACTCAGTCATATTTCTTTTAAAATATCCATGAAGACAAAACTTATGAAATAATTAGCTCTACGTGTGCGATGTTAGTTACAAATTACTATTAATTGCAAAGAAGGGACATATATATTACATCCGCTAAAATTGTTGTTAGCTCTTTAGCTATTAACATGTAAGGCTGCGGTAAATAGACGGTCAGTAACAATTAGATACGGCAATAAAGACTAGAATTGCATGTGTACTTTCTCTAATCTCCAACCGTTTGATAGAAAAACTTTGTAATGTACGATGCAATTCTCGAACTTATCGATAGCTTAAGGAAAATTACACCAACAGTTCAACGAATAAGTTGTATTGTAAACGACTTAAAAGTATAAAGTACACGGCGTATAAAAATAGGTATGGGTATTTTATCGATTATAGATATAGTTTCTGTTCGTAGGTGGTGGAAAATGTCAAATTGATGCAATCACAGAGACTTTTTTTTGTTTGTGGTTATAATAAAAATATTTTGAGAAGAATTAATTGCCAATTATACTACAAATCTTTTATGTTTATTTTTAATTGACCGCTTCCGGCGCTGTGTTTGTCGAAGAGCTGACGTACACGCCTAAGGCCATAAACCAACCGTAAGGCTCGGATTCGATTCTCAACGGGATCGGGGACGAGGAGTGATTTGCGTGATTATATCAAAAACACGTCTTCTGACATAAACTGCGTAAAGTTTTAAGGTCTGCGTAAGGATTCATAGAAAATTTAAGAATTCTTATATTCAATTTAATTTTACTTCACAATTTTCAGAGTTCCAAAATTTTAAATATCGATATTGCATCGTTTTGATTTGAAACACTACGTACATACATACGTATCTTTGGGAAAATACAATCATTATATAAATTTTCCTTGAAAAAGCACGAATATGTAGGATATTATAGAATATAGATAATAAAATGTCACTACTACGACGATAACTGACGCTATTATTACAGAAATGTTTAAAATCTGTGTATGGTATCTTCTTCATGCCCATATCCCCGAAGAGGTAGGCAGAGGCACAACCAGGGCACCCACGACTAGCCGAAGATACTAAGTCCCACATTGTTATAGGTGGCAAGCCTATCGCCAACCGGGCACATATCCTATCCCGAACAACATTTTTTTATTAGAAAATTGGAAAAACCCAATTTTTTCATTTTGTTGCCTGACCCGGGATTCGAACCCGGGACCTCATGCAGTCAAGTCCAACAACTGAACCGCTAGACCACAGAGGCGATAAATGTATATGGTGTTTGTATATAGTATAACGTGGTAGTTAATAACTAACAAGTGCAGAATCTTAAATAAGCTCAATTCTCTACAGTCTACTTTATCTGCATTCTGATAATGCAAGAGAGTTGGAATATGTAGATGGTCTACTCGGACAACTAACCGTACAGCAAGCAATCACAACTATACAATGCATAAAAAGGCATAATTTTCGTGGGATAAAAAATATGCCATTATAAACGAACACCGTTAACCTTTATGCGTATTGTGTTGTAACAAATTAATATCTGCCAAAATAAGGCTTAAGAACTCGGGCTCCGATATTGAATGAGATACACTAATGAAATGAACAAGGTCCGAGATTCTTTGAGAGATAACGGCAATATTTTATACTTTAAAAGCTGGATAGCGGATGTTAAGTTATTAATATATTAGCTGCAAGAAAACGTTCGATTTTTAAGTAGTTTTACGAGTAAGAGGTAGGCAGAGGCACAACCAGGGCTACCCCGATTAGCCAAAGACACTAACTCCCATTACGTGATAGGTAATAAGCCTAACGCCAACCGGGCACATATCCTATCCCGAACAACTTTTTTTATTAGAAAAAACATATTTTTGTTGCCCGACCCGGGTATCGAAATGTCGAATTATCGATCGATCGCTAGAACACTGAAGCGTTTTTTTATATTAACGACAAAGTAATTAAAGACTCGTTAAATGCTATCGGACTATTTTGTATAAAGTAGCTATCTATAAATTTAAAGAAAGAAAAAAAAAGTTCTTTAAAATTTATAGAAATTTATCCCACGCACAGGACAAGTGCTAAAAAATAAAAAATAAAAATACGATAAAGTAGCTATGTTTGAACTCGACTCTAACAATACGCATGTTAAATTTTATTAAAATCGGTCCAGCAGAGACGTAATAGCGTAACAGATAGATGGGGTTTCGCCTTATATATATGTGTATTAGAATGCTGCAAAATATTACTGAATCCATTATATTCTACTGCATTCTGGTGTGTGAATATTTCAATTACTACCGAAATGAATATTTAGACAAACTTCAAAGTTTAGTAAAGTTTTTAACCCGAAGTAGTAACCCTGTCTCTCACTAGTAGAATACCCCAATAACTAAACTTAATAGATAGTAGACTTCAGTCAGTCTGCAATAATTATGATCCATCATTATAATTTATACACCCTGACTTTTTATTCACCATCCAAATATTAATATGTTGATCTTAAGTGAAAATAATTAAATACGTGTTTTTTCTTTTAGTATCCCTCAATACTAAAATACATATTAAGATATGACATCGCAAAGTCGTCTACAAAGTACCGTACTGCGCTGAGTGCTCTGACATGCTAGATAGCTACCTGCTAGATACCTATTTTTTTTCATAAATGGACTTATCTATAGATACTTTATGCCCAGAAAAAATTTGGATGGTGATAAAAAAATCTTGCTGTATATTTGCGCGGTATTATCGTATTCGATTTTGAATTAAAACTGAGGATTCATACAATCATTGTTTTGAGAAGTAACCGTACAGCAAGCAATCACCACTATACCACGACTAGCCGAAGACACTAAGTCCCACAATGTGATAGGTGACAAGCCTATCATCAACCAGGAACATATGCAATCCCGAGCAACTTTTTTTTATCAAAAAATCTACAGTTTTAGTTGCCCGACCCTTGAATCGAACCCGGGACCTCATGCAATCAAGTCCAACACCGGACAGCTAGACCACAGATACTGCTAAGTTAACAACTAAAATCGCCTATCTAGTGTAAAAATCAGAGGATCTTAAAGAACCCACACATACAAGTCCATCGTGTTAATAAATAACATTGTGCGTGTGGGCAGTATTTATCGTTGGCAGTTTTGAACGAACGATCCTATGAACGAATGAATCACCCTGTATAGAGACACGCGATTGTATTTTTGGAGATGAATCTCGGTTTTATTGATGGACTTTCAGTATTTTCAGATTACGTGTTTCAAAAGAAATTAATAGTGTTGTGGTTTTCGTTTATTTGTTCATTCATTCGTTCAAGACGACATTAAACTAGCCTACTCTTTAAATTAGATTATTTTTTCTCTATATATTAATACGTGATGCCAAAACTTTGGACTCCTTTAAGCGAAAATTGCACGAACGCAGGAGCATAAAATTTGGCACACTTATTGTTTATGTGTAGGAGTGCAGAACGCTAATATTTTTCAATAATTATGCTTATAAAGTACCTTAAATCAATAACTAAACCTTTACCCACACTACCATGCATTTGACACACACAAACAAATATATTGATGATAACGATAAAAGATCACAGATGGCGCACTTAAAACTTTGGAAACAAAGTAGTTGGTCTTGAGAAATGAAGATGGCGTTCTTATCAACAAGATATTAAAATTTACTATGGTCGAATATCGACCAATAGGCGACCACTAGTGTAAATTAAATTTAGAAATGTATTCACAGTAAAAGCTTTACACGCCAAACAGCGTTTGGGGCACCAGACATTCGATGAACTGGTACAATTTGCATTAGCATATCTACGTACAACATGTGTAGGTGGTGATGTTAAGGCAGCAGCCACCACTACAGCAACCGCCGCAGCAACCTCCTCAAGGTTCACACATTTTGATTGTATTGTAGTATAAATACTAATGGGCCTACCTGAATGAAATTGTACTATTATTTTTTTTTATGGCATTGGAAGGCAAACAAGCAGACGGATTTCCTGATGGTAAGAAATTCCCGCCGCCTAAAGACACCAAAGGTGGTAATGGTGCGTTGCCAACCAGAGGCCGAGATGTTAGGCCTCGAGCAAAAGTAAGTTTACCGGCTACCTTACCCTCCGAACCGGAACACGTCATGACGTTATGGCGGCAGGAATAGGTAAGGCGGTGGTACCAATCCGGTTGAGTTGCTGCGAAACTCTACCACCTAGTCAGATGTCATGGTGTTAGTGATGGCAAGCCTATGCTCGCCTTTTACGAGCTGCCTGGCACAGGAAGGCAGATGGTCTATTCTACAAAGGAGCCCGGACCAACACGGGGGATCACTACCTACCACTACCTACCTACTTAATAAATAGGTGGACCAATTCGAAACTATTCCGCATCAAACAAAAAAGAATTACGTAAATCGGATACATAGAGAAATCGTATACATAAAAAAATATACCGGCCGAATTGAGAACCTCCACGTTTTTTTTAACTCGGTTAAAACCGTTCAACGTTTTCTAAAATATTTTAATTCGTAATTGATTCAGATGAGATATGCTTGAATGTCTTTTTTAAGCTATTAATATGTTTTTCACTTGAGGTATTCGATTGAACTCAAATTGACCTAAATGGTTGTAGATATGATGTGAGACATAGGTTGATATGCTATGATCAACTCGCTCGGGTTGTATTCGAGGAGGGGTCAAGAGTTTTCGAAACTGTGTTTGTATGAAAAGAGTAATGAATGAGAAAGCTAAGTGGGTCTGCAAAGATCGTGACACTTTGAATTCGATACAGCCTAGCCCGCAGCGGACTTAGCGCGAAGATATGTGTAAATGTACATGTCTGATTATATGACTTTTGAAACGATATCTTTCAAAGATTGATTCGATTGCTTTAAAAATCCAACTAACCCTGACGAAACCTACATGTAAAGTAACTAAGAACCATTTTGGGCACGTCAGATTTCGTCAATGCTTGCCATTTCGGTTCGGAGGGTAGTGTAGCCGGGAAATTTTATTTTTGCCCTTGGCCTAATATCCCGGCCTCGAGTTGGCAACGCTTACCATCTTTAATATCTCCAGGCGAAATTCAAAATTTCTTATCATCAGGAAATCCGTCTGCTTGTTTGCCTTCCAATATCATAAAAAAACCACCGGTGCTCGTCTCTTAAGAGCCACCTGACACAGAGACAGGAGGTTTATTTTACTCGGCGATCTCGGACTATTGGGAATAATCGAACCTGAGACTTCAAGTAGTCAACGCCAACACCAGACCACTAGACCACAGATTCACTATCCTATAACCTAAACTTTTAGACTCTCTTGTTAATTGATACGAGAAATAAATATTAAATAGTAAGCTAATGACGACAGCTCCAACACAACTCGTCTAGAAGTTTCCAACTGAGTTAGCTTCGAATCCGAAGTTGGCAAACACGTACATTCGGTTGAGTTAATTATTGCTGCGCCGTTACTTTGCCGGAGCTAATGTGATTTTAACTTTTTACTACGGCTTCTATACTTTCCTCAGGTAATCATAGGTTGGATTAAAACCTAGGAGTCTGGTTTAAAAGCCATAATTTCTTAGCTCTATGTTGTACATGCAAACTCTTAATAGGAACAACATACATATTATATTCAGGTCAAGTCTCCTGAAGCGTAACCTTTTCTCTGTGGTGGTCCGGGCTTCTTTGCAGAATATATCATCAATTCTCTCAAATATTTCTATTGTTTTATTATATTAATCCTTATATTGAGAAAAGTTTCATTGTGGGTGACCAAGGCAAAAATAGAACAATTGAAATAATTACTATAACCACTGCTCCACTAGCCGGCGATGTGGTCATCGCATCCTTACGCGAAAAAGTTTCAAAATGTAACAAGTGCCGAGCTTTTTAGCTACCGGCGGACTATTACCACTACCTTTGGTCGATTTTAAAAATGTACCTACCAAACCCTTCCTGGTAGGAGGCTCCAAATAGTCCAAGTACTACATTCATTTCGGAAGTCTTTTCCTCTATGGTCTAGCGGTCCAGGCGTCGGAGTTGACTTCATGAGGTCCCGGGTTCGAGTCCCGGGTCGGGCAACAAAAAGAAAATTGCATTTTTCCAATTTTTTAATAAAAAATATGTTGCTCGGGATTGGATGTGCGCCCGGTTGGCGATAGGCTTGCCACCTATGACATTGTGGGACTTAGTGTCTTCGGCTAGTCGTGGGTGTCCTGGTTGTGCCTCTGCCTACTTCTTCGGGGATCTGGGCGTGAAGATACTTTTTTTCCCAATCTTAAATAGTCAGTCGAACAAACTCATATTTTCATATTATTCACGAGAAAGTGCAAAAAATTAAAATATCTTAAGTAATTTTAATTGAAGCAAAGCTTAAACCGCTTCATGCAGAAAATTGCATAGCGCTGAAAACCTTTTCATCGTCCTTTAATGAATAAATTAACTGGTCGGATTATAATACCCGGGCCGCGGAGAGCGGACACTGATATCAGTGCTGGCTAGCTTAATATTTATAATCGGAATACACTGATGTATTCTGGGTGTACTACGAGGCTTCCTTCCAAAGGCAATACTTAGTACTGGTAGTAGAGCCATTTTATATGAGACTAACAGTTTCACGCAGCTTGCCAGCGTAACTTCTACTGCACCGATTTTAATGAAACAAAGCCTATGTCACTCAGGGATAATGTAGCATTCTAAAGGTAAAATAATTTTTGAAATCGGTCCAGTAGTTTCGAAGCCTATTCGTTTCAAACAAAAAATCAAATTTATAATATTAGTATAGATTTATTATTTAACTACCAAGCCTGAGAAGAGAGGACATTGATATCTGACTAGTTTAATGTATATAACCCATAACACACTGTCTTTTTTTATGAAATAAGACAGCGAATAAGCACAAGGTTCTACTGATGTTCAGAGACGACCTTAGATATTATAGTGCATCGCTGTTCTGTGGCCTCTCCGGACCAGAATGGTCGTCATGGTTACAGAAACAGGTAAGTAATATGTAAGGATAAGTAGACTTGCACAAAAGGCATAACATCCCAGCCTCAGGACAGCGATGCTCCTGAAATAAAGATAGTGTTTATGTTATCTCTTACCATCAGAAGAGTGGTGTGCTTGTTCTCACGTAAAAAAAAGTTGTACCCTGATTGTGCTGGAATGTTGTCTCTTAGAAACAGTTTCTAAAACAGGTTTTTCTGCATGTACTAAAAATTCACCTCTGGTCTAGCGGTCCAGACTTGACTTCTTGAGGTTCCGGGTTCGATTTCCGGGTCGAGCAACAAGAAAATTAGGTAAAGTGCATTTTCAATTTTCTTTCCCGGGATTGGATATTTGCCCGGTTGGCGATAGGCTTGCCACCTATCACTTTGTGGGACTTAGTATCTTCAGCTTCATCTTTTCCCCGTGTTGGTCCGGGCTCCTTTGCAGAATAGACCATCTGCCTTTCTTGTCAGGCAGCTCCTAAAAGGCGAGCATAGGCTTATCATCATTAACACCGTGACATCTGACTAGGTGGTAGAGTTTCGCAGCGACTCGTCTGGATTGGTACCACCGCCTTACCTATTCCTTCCGCCATAACGTCATGACGTGTTCCGGTTCGGAGGGTAAGGTAGCCGGTAAACTTACTTTTGCTAGAGGCCTAACATCCTGACCTCAGGTTGGCAACGCACCATTACCGAAAGAAATTCACGCCGCCTAGAGACACCAAAGAGGTGAATTTCTTACCATCAGGAAATCCGTCTGCTTGTTTGCCTTCCTATTGCATAAAAAAGAGCTAGTCGCGGGTGCTATTTTTGTGCCTCTGCCTATCACTTCTGGAATATGGGCGTGAAGATACTTTTTTTTACTAAAAATACTTTACTTCATGTTTTACAAGTATTAGTGATGTATTTCTTTTAACTAATAATTTATAACACCATTTTAATAAAAAAACGTATTAATTATTGCATGTCCCAAATTGCAAAGTTGCTCTTTCAAAATGTGAGAACTTAAAGATAGTCACGAGCTACTAATAAAATAGATGTGAACCGAAACCAAATATGAATTTTGTAATGAAATATTAACTTTTTTATTTCCTCTGTTGCAGGTAATTTATCCATATATGCTTAATGCTTAGGTACTTCTTTGGTAAGTCCACATATAGCTGGCCTACTATCATATCTGTGCTAAATATGATTTTCTATATACGGTATACGTAAGACATATTGCGACCTAGATATTTCTAGTCTAGGTATTTAAAATATAATCCAGTTGTGTCTTAATACTCTGGGTCAGGGATGTGACAACCCTATATCTTGTTAGGGAAATAAATCTAGATTTGGAGTCCTGTAGCGGCTGGCAGGGATTGGTACAGACACTTGAACATGTTTCTACTGTCAAAACGTCAGTGCTCTAAATAGTCGTGTGCATGTTTGGAGGGTAGAACAGCAGAGAAACAGATCAAAAGAAGAATACACTGTTCCCCATTTTGGTTCTGGTCTGGTGTGGTGGAGAATAAACCATCTGCGTTCTTATCTGGCAGTTCGTAAGAGGGGAGCAGCCGAGCATATGAAAAGAAATGAAATATAAAAAGTGCTGGATAGGTTTTAGAAGTTATAACAAAAATATATGTTTACAACAATATTCTTTACCACTTTGTGGTGTGCAAGTATTTTTAAATTCACAGGACCATTTTGTCGGGTAAAAACTATCCTTCGTGTTTATACAAGTCGCCCTCTATGTGTGTGCCAAATTTTATGAAAATTGGTTCTTGGTTCAGTTTTTTGTTAAACAAAAAAATATACAAAATTTCGCATTTATAGTATTACAAGATTATTATTTAAATTTATAACGTATCATGTTTTAATATTTGAACAATTTTTAAAAATGTGATTTGGTTTTACCCTAATTACCACAAACTAACACCGTTTCCAAATCTTTCCAGTCAGGAGAAGAAATGGCAAAACAAACTTTCCGGCATCCAGGATTAACCCTATGTCCTATCCACTGGCCAACGGGTCGGCCAACAAATTGGATTTTTCCAATTTTCTAATTAAAAAAAAATGTTGGTCGGGATTGGGAACGTGCCCGGTTGGCGATAGGTTTGCCACCTATCACATTATGGAACTTAGTATCTTCGGCTAGTCGTGGGTGCCCTGGTTGTGCCTCTACTTACGTCTTCGGGGATATAGGCGTGAAGATACTTTTTTTTACCTTGAACTGCTACCGTTTCCAAACCTTGCCAGTCAGGAGAAGAAACGGCGAAACAAACTCCTCCTACTCATAGGTTAAATAGGCCATTACAAACTAGACCAGTGGTGGAAGATTGCTTTGCAGCAACTTGTTTTATCTATTCTGTCGCCATAATGTCAAGTTTCGCTTCGGAGAGTAGGGTAGCTGGTAGACTAACTCATAGGCTTAACTCACGGCCACAGACAGTGACCCACTTATAACATCTTTGGTGTTGATAGGCTTTGATTATCTCTTACCATGTGCCGTGTGTTTTATCACATAAAAAACTGTTCCTGTATAATTTAAAATAGTAAACTGACTAAAACGATAAAGTCATGTGTACCGAACCACCAAACCTTCTTTTTCTGTTTGTACCCTCTTTTTAATTTCACTCAGTGTATTACTATCCACGTATATCCATTAAACTAAGAAAACTAGTACATATCCCATAAAATAAACTTGCTACGGAGTTCACTGTGATAAAATAACTTGAAGTCCACACTTAGAATTTTCTAGAACATTGTTAACCGTTCCTCTATTAGATCACCTGGTTGCAACCATAAATTCATGGAAATTACTAGTATTCAATTACCATTGCTGGGCTAATTTGATTAGTGTGGCACAGTTTGTTTAAAAACAAGCATTCTATGTTGTGTACGTAGAAAATATCGCTAAGGATTTTAGGGGTAGTTTCGTAGTGAGGGAGCATCTTTTCTTCCTTGATTGTGTTTGAGCAGAGCGAGAAGTGTCAATAGTACTAAATTGCTGACGTTCAAATTATCTGATGCAGCGATGGCAAATTAGGATGGTAATTGTTTTGTTCGGATATCATTAATTAAATTAATTATTCCGATCCGGTGGTAGTTTAAAAAAATTGTCGTCGCGCACAAATACCACTTCTATGGTTCATGTGAATGAAGAACATTCTGATTCTGATTCTATCGCCTCAGTGGTCTAGCGGTCCGGGTGTTGGACTTGACTGCACGAGGTGCCGGGTTCGAATCCCGGGTCGGCCAACAAAAAGAAAAATGTTGGTTGGGATTGGAAATGTGCCCGGTTGGCGATAGGCTTGCCACCTATCACATTGTGGGACTTAGTGTCTTCGTCTAGTCGTGGGTGCCTTGGTTGTGCCTCTGCCTACCTCTTCGGGGATATGGGCGTGAATATACTCATTAATTAAATCTTGTAATCTTGTATTAAATTTGTCTTATGTATTGTATGTAGGAGGGACTTGGATTTGCGATAAACGCCTTTTTTATACGAGTAATATTAGTATTAATTTATCATTAGTTACTCGGTAATCTGTAAAATTAGAGTCTACATTTTTAACTAAAAAAATTTACCCCTTAAAAACGACTTATATTTAAATAGGACCTCTATCCCTTAATTACCGAAAACTATATTGAACCTGATATATTCGTTTTTCTGTGCGATAGTAAAAAACTGAATCGCGAAAAAAAATATTGAATTTAAAAGTGCCCCAGTAATTTATTCCAATTATTTTTCAGTAAAATCTTTAATTTATAGACATTTTATACGTTTGTAGACTTATACTTCCTATGTAACTTCGACTCGCTCTTGGCTATTTCTTTTATAAATGATAGGTTTTGGAAGGGATTATTTCCCCATTGATTAAACCTATAAATCAGTTACATAAAACTTCCCAACAGACACAATTGCAGCTGAAGGCCTATAGTGAAATTGGTTGGAATTTCATATATATCCCAAGTGTCATTTATCACCAGGGCCGTCTTAAGGCATAGCCCTGAGTACAAGTTAAGGGCTTAGGGTACGTTAGGATTTTGGGCCCTGAGTGTATGAGAATTTGGGGCTATGCCAATTTTTAAACCTAAATAATAACTATACGGTTCAGTTTTCAAAAAAAATTCTATTTTATTATTAATATTGTATAAGTTATGTGTCACATTGTTTGTCCGCGATGGACTCCCAAACTACTTAACCGATTTTAATCGAATTTGCACACCGTGTGCAGTTTGATCCAACTTGAAATATAAGATAGCTTATATCTCAGTTTATAATCGAAAAAATTACCATCCGAGCAAAGCCGGAACAGGCAGCTAGTCGTTTATAAATATATAAATAAGATTGAACTGTTGAGAAAAAATGTAATACGCAGATTACAATTTGAGACAGAAGTGTTGTTTTATATTGAATCTTCATGACAGATTTAATAAACCCTTAACCGACTGATAAAAAAAAAACGACGGTTGCACTCTGGGAGTGCATAACGTTGTGCATTTTTGATATTTTGAAATAGTTAGTGAATAGTTTTGCACGAATTATTTTAATTATCAATATGAAAGTACTATCATTTATGTGGTAAAATACAATATTCATTTATTGCGCTATCGTACACAAACATGAAAA
This sequence comes from Calephelis nemesis, assembly GCA_002245505.1. NCBI lineage: Eukaryota > Metazoa > Arthropoda > Insecta > Lepidoptera > Riodinidae > Calephelis > Calephelis nemesis. The sequence goes on from NJDD01000478.1 coordinate 67,344, forward strand.
TAAGAACATTCGCGCAAGCGCCCTTCGCCGTCTTACGAATTTTTGTCTTACGAATCAAGTCACTTTTTTTTTTTTATACTTTTTGAAGATACGAATCAAGTCACGTGTCCTGACGCGAGTTTAGAAGTTTTTACCCATTCCAAAAAAAAATACACAACGCCGCTAAAGAAGTTTATACTTAAAAGATTGAGTTATTTTTATTCGCGAAACCGAACAAGTGCCTTTTGAAATTAGGACCTCAAAAACTGAATAAGTGCCTTTTGGGCCTCAAAGTGCTATATGCTCAAGTCGCATGTGCCCTTATGGTGAGAACGTTCTGTTGATAGTCCCTATATGGTACCAGTATTCCGTTAGTCCTTTACCTTAAGTTCAGCTGAAGGTTTAATGTGCGCGAAATCCATTGCGGTTTTAGTATGACTGGCGTATGAAAAGTTTATGTGTACTCAGTAATGGATATTGAAGAAATAGCAAATGTCTTGTATGATGCTAGTACGGTTTGGAAAAAGAAACAGGATTGATACATGGTACCAATTACCTTCAGCTATTTTATCCGCTCGTAAATAAGAATCGGTTTAGTTGGTGTAATAGCAAAGGTTTAGTTGCAAATCGGTCGCAGATTCGATTTATGTCAACAAACCTTGCCTTTTGAAATACGAAGTGAGAACAGACTTCTTCTAGTTTTTTTTCTGGTTTATTAATTTTTAATCTATTTGAAAACAAAAGAGATTTTTGTTTTACACCTTTATCTTTTTATGTGTAACAACCGATTTCTCCGTCATTTCTGAACTAATTAAATCTTTTAGTTTTTTAAAGATCGTACTTTCAAAATAGTCCCATGCCACTAATGCCCGGTTCCTACATTCAAAAAACGAGTCGTTTTGATTACGGATGCTAGTATTTTGTACGCTTAGTAAGATTACTAACAACGGTTGCTCGTTTCCGACTATTGATTCTAAACATTTTTTGAAAATATTGGTAACGCTCCGTTACTTTTGAACAAACTACGAATGGTTTAGCTGACGGATTACGATTCGTTGATTATAGGAACCGGGATAAGTCTGTATCTGACAATGGAATCACAAAAAACTTCAATAAACCTCTTTACTCGTGTACGTGGATGACTTACCTATTGGAATCGACGTCGATTTCTTGCGTTTTTTAAGCTATATAATTATTTTTTATTTATGGTATTGGAAGGAAACAAAGCAGACGGATTTATTTATGGTAAGAAAGTTACGACCTAAAGACACCGAAGGTGGTAATGATGCGTTCCCAAACTAAGGCTACGTTCAAGCAAAAGTAAGTTACCCGGCTTCCTTACCCGCCGAACTGGAACACGTCAACGGCAAGCAGTGACGTTATGGCGGCAGGAATAGGTAAAGCGGTGGGCATATCGCTGCAAAACTCTACCACCCAGTCAGATGTCACGATGCTAGCAACGGTAAGCCTATGCTTGCCTTTTACGAGCTACCTGGTAGGAAAGCAGATGGTTTATTCTGCAAAGGAGCTCGGACCAACACGGCCAAAATCTATTCTCTTTAACTATTCATACACAACTTTTTTTCTTGGTCTTTCTGCCATCGCTTAGCCCACGCCATGGTTTTGATTTATTTGATTATTTATTGCAAAAATTAAGTAGAAAAAAATAAAAGTTTGGTAGTTTAAGAAAACAACCAAAATCTATGTAATATAATGTAACATGACTAAAAAAAGGATCTTCACGCTCACATACGCAGGTAGGAACAGGTACATCAAAGTGGCTCCACATGCCGAGCGTCGTTTTATTTGTCACTAACACCGTGACGATGAGTAAATGGTAGAGTTTTACGACGACCCGCTTAGATTCTTATTCTCTTTCGTTTACAACATTAGTGATCGCCGCTATCGTGTTTTATGGAAGGAAGGCATACTAACTCACGCAAGACGCTTAACAACCGAACCTTAAGCCCTGCACAATTAACATCTTTAAGGTATTTTTATTTTAGCACTTGCGCTGTGCTTGGATTATTTTTCTACATATTTAAAGAAGGAAAAAAAAATCCCCAGGCAGAATTAGAACCTGTAGCCTTTTGGAGAGAAACGAAAGTTAGGGCCATTATATATGTGAATTTCATCTGTAACGATGAACTCATTCAGTAGGTACTCAGAACTGTGTATCTATAGGACATAACCACCTGCGTTATAGGTAAAAGAAATTAAAAATTTCGCCACAGGACAGGATTAAAGCATTGGTCGGCTTGAGAAGAAAGGGTACAGCTTCAAATCCTGTTTGGGACGAAATTTGTAATTTCTTTAAAATTTTAACGTCCTTAATTTAGTTATTTCTTACTTTCCAACTCCATAAAATATTGTTGTGGATATTTTAGAGTATCAGTTCGTATATTATTGCTAGTCGATAAAATCATATAAAATGTATTTTTCTTCGCAAATATCGGATGCTTGTTTGTTAACTTCAATATTTGTTTAAGCAGTTTTCCTTTGACCAATTTTATTTGATACAACATTGTTTAGATCTTTATTTTTCTTTGGTCTGGACTTCTATTAAATATTTAGCTGAAACATCTGACTAAGCTGTATCTTGTTTTGCTTATCTTAAAGGTAGGTTTTTCCATAATGGTAATAAATCACCAGAAATTGTCTTTTACTATTTTCATCTACGCTAAAAAATAGAAAGAAATATAGAATTAAAACTGGATGTGGTTATGCCAAATATACTAAGCGTTGGTGGAGAGGCTAGCGTACACGCCTAGATACATCGACCACCCGCTAGGCTCGGGTTCAATTCCCGACGGGGGCAGACATTTGTGTGATGAACATTCAGATGTCTGCATTTCCGGGTCTGGGTATTTATGAAACGTATTTCGGTATCAATTTAAGTATTTCTATTTATTTGAATCGTTGACTAACATCCATAACACAAGCATATAATTGCTTACTCTGGGGTTAGATTCAATTTGTGTGATTTGTCCAGTAATATTTATTTATTGTTTTTTAATTCATAAATGCTAAAATATGTTGTCGAATGGAGAAATTAAAGAAATAAATATTTGGTCAAATTACATTAATAGAGTCCAACCCCAAAGTAAGCAAATTATATGCTTGTGTACATAGGAATACGTACATAGATACTAGAATAAATTTAATAATCACCTGAAATTCAAACATCTAAATGTTCATCACGCAAATATACAATGCCCCCAATGCCCCAGTCGGGTATCGAATCCAAGCTTCACGATCCGTCAGTGGCGTTAGGCGTGTACTCTAGCCCCCTTGACTACGAGGCTGTCCAAAAATTGAAATACAAAACTGGAAACGGTTACGCCAAAAACTACCAAGCTAATGTTTTTTCCCTGTACGCTAAAATGTTTCATCCAATGGTAAAATTGGATGTAGTTATGCCAAAGTGTAACAATTATTAATATGTATTATTTTGGGACTTGTAACATTTTAGCATAACTTTGTGAATTCTTATAATTTACATAATCGATAAGGAAAGAATTAAATATTTCAGTGTAAAGTCTCAATGTTCTGTATGAATCCAATTGTTGTGGTATGAAGAGGTACATACAGCAACGCAGATTTTGACCCATACACAATACTTTCTACTACTGTATAGGGGTCAAATATTAGCCATGTATACCAATATGGGCATGTCCTTCCAGAAATGTAGCACCTTAGCTGATCTCCGACTCCTACTGCAAGTGAAATACGAGTAGAATACTGGTTTATATACTACCCTCATCATAAAGTCCTAATTAACGTCAAATTCAAATATTTCAGTTTTTAGCAAGTCACTAATTTAGTAACAACGAGGGTGACCCTCCAACCCTTTTAAGTATTTTTGCCCTAGAAAGTTTCCACTCCCTTTTTTAAGGGTATTGTTTTCAGAAAACGAAATTAAAAAAAATGATGTTGCATCTTCACGCCCACATTCCCGAAAAGGCAACCAGGGCACCACAGTCCACAACAACCCGACAACAGGCCTGATTACAAAAAAAATCTTGGTTTTTTTCAATTAGTCATTGCGTGTGGTTTTGCCTGCGATTTCATTTTTTCGCTCTCGTTTGGGAACTACTTGAACAATTAAGATTAAAGTATATTAAATCTTCATTTATATAACACCAGTAGTCAATACAAGCAATTTACAACCCATTTTAAATAAAATTGCCTGTTTTGGAGATCACTTTAAACGGACAAAGAGACAAAAAATGACAAACATGAAAAAAATGCCTTCACTTCTTTTTTGACCTCGTTAGCCGAGAGGATAACGTACACGACTAACTTCACAGACCAACCGTAAGGCTCGGATTTGATTTCCGACGGGGTCAGGCTTTTCTGTAATGAACAATTAAATGTCTGCATTTCCGAGTCTAGGTTTTTGTTAAATTTATTTTCGTGTCTAGATATTACTACTTACTAAAGACTAACACATATAACACAATCATATAATTTGCTTACTTTGGGGTTAAATTCAATTTGTGTAACTTATCCAGGAATTTTGACTAAATATTATTTTTCTATTTTGTACAATACTAGGTATTTCTAAATTCTAAAAGAGAATTTTCAATCATAGATATTAATAATTTTAGCAAAATTAAAACTCCAAAAACCGACTTCGATTTCAATAAGTATTTCATTTACGTACACCCAAAATAAGATTATTTTCCTTAATTTCTCTGAGAGCCTATTATCATATCCAGACTTGGTTACAATGGGACCACGTCGAAAGTTTGATATCGGTCCAGAAAACTTGGAGAAATCGATTAACAGATATAAAAGTATATGAGTCAAACATATAACCTCTAGGCGGTTTTGGCGACATCGAGAGAAAAGATGGTCGAAGTTTTTTTTATAATTATTGAATTTCGTGTTGATATTGAGTGAAATTAGTCAATCTTGGTGGTATTTTTCCAATTTTGTTCAGTGAAAGTGCACAAATAAAATAATCATGAAGAAATTAGCGTATCGTGTTATTCCTCGTTGCCGCCAAATCTCATTACTCGAGCTTGAGTAATGCGGCCACCGCTTTACCCAAGAGCGTGACATGACTTACTGACGACATAATATGAGTGATTACTAATTACAATTGATTAAAATTGATACAAAAAATTAGATGCAAATTTTTACTTGACTAATGGCAAAATAATAACGTGAAGGCCAAAACCTAAAGAAAGAAAAGATATGACCTCTTTTTTTAAGTCGGTTAAAAATACACTTGTCTATTTCGCTGGCGACACAATGAAATTGAATTTGTGTCCGACGCGCTAGCCTAATGAACAACCGTTTTGTTTGTACACCCGATTCACAAAAAGAACCTGTGGCTGTGTATTGTCAATACAGAAAAATACAGCTTCAAATTTGGAATGTGTTCAAAAACTAAATTTGAAATAGAAAAAATTGGTCAACTTTTTTTTCTTTTTTGAGGATTTTTATTCGGCTGGTGTTCCAATCAGGGTATGCCGTTGAAACTTATTTTGTATTATTGCTACTAGTTTTAGTTTTTATTTTAATGCTTTTGTGTAAGATAAAGTTATTTATAGATGAGTTTCATGATTTTTCATCATAAACAGACAGAAGACAGAATTCGCTCTTTCTTTTGAAAATTTTAGTTATATCAGGACAATGTGATCTCCTTATTTTTATTTCAGCTGGTAAGCAAAAGACAAATCTTACTTGTGCTTAGGTTTTAATAAGCAATCAATAAAAATATTATTTTAAATAAATGTCCTTTATTTGAAAACGATACAATTTTGTTGTTTTTTGAAGTTATACTTATTTTATATTTTTAACGTTCATGTGCCATTCATAAAACAAAAAATGTATTCATATCCCATCCGACGCACCGGCTGGACTAACAAACAACATTTTGTGTTTGAACATCGAATGCACAAAAGAAAACCCGTATGGATACTCGTACTGTCAATACAGAAAAAACACAAATTCGAATTTGGAACGTGTTCGCTAACCGAATTTGAAAATTTGAAAAACTAGGCCAACTGCTCTTTTTGTATTGCATTTTAGACTAAGAAATTTTAGAGCCTTATTTTATTATTTTCATGTTTTTGTAAGGGCTTTTCTGACAACTTCTCATTTTTAATTTCAACCAAATTAAAGGCCTGTGATTATTTATACAGCATAAACAAAATAAAAGTGACGATAATTCGCTGGAACATATCCAGTGGAGTATGTTCATATTGACAGGTATGTAGCGGAAGAAAACTCGACGCGACGCGGTGGAACTTCCAAAAAAGCCATTTTGCTTTCCCAGAAATTAATGACGGTAGTTTCCGTTATTTTTTCGTTATTCAGCACAATTGGGGAAGGTAAAATAATGAGTGAGATGTCAGCTTATTGGTTTAATGGTACCTGGATAAAATAAATTATGTGTTTATTTTGCACTATTATATGTGACATATTAGTTGTAAATATACCCTTAAGGGTCACTTGCACGTTCCTGGGTTAAATTAAATAACTGGTTAAACTGTCAGATAAATATTGAATTAGTCCGATGTTAGAAGCTAACTTCGAGTGAAATATTTAACACAAGAACGATGTTAGTAATCATTTTTGGGAACATCAAAAATAGAATTCAAAATTTTTCACACTAAAATTTTTAATTAATCATTTAACATTTTTTTAAATTTTTTAAATATTTTTTTTGTAATTTTTGAACTGATTTTAAAACTTCCGAGAGCATACATCCGAGGTGGTCTTATTACCATCAGGTCTGGATCTGATGCCCTGGGAAATCCAGGATCATACTAAATTTTTTTTTGTTGAGGTCTAGATACTCACAGAAATCGAAGCCAGTTTCCTCGCCTCGTTGGTCGAGTGGCTAGCGTACACGCGTAACTACGCGGACCAACCGCGAGGCTCGGGTTCGATTCTCGACGGGGGCAGGCATTTGTGTGATGAACATTTAGATGTCTGCATTTCCGAGTCTGGGTGTTTATTAAATTAATTCAGGTATCTTTAGGGTTCTTTAGGGTTCGATTTGTGTAACTTTTCCACTGATATTTATTATTTATTTATTTATTTATTTATAAGAAACTATACACTATTTTTTTTATTTTGGGACAGGTCATATTTGCTGGTACCGTGTTATTTTCTTCATACACATTACATTTTTTTTGTACGTATAAAACGTGTTTGTCACTGTTACCGCTGTTATTTTCATATACATTATGATTATTTTGTATGTACAAAACGTGTTTGTCACTTAACTCTTAAACGGCTGGACCAAGTTGGTTGTAATTTGTTCGTATATTTTGATGGGTTGCTGGTTGGTTGGAAAATACCATCGCACCCATCAAATGGCGTTGCTATTGGTCTGTCGCCATGTTACGTAACGAAATTCGCCGAGTCGGCTAGTTATTTTAAAAATAGTTGAATCGATGTATCTTCATGTACATGAAGGTAAGATGTATAGATGCGTGGAGACCTTAGTTCTAATCCTGATGAGAGGCGCGGTGCATTATAAAGACACGCGTTAAAACATAACTGTAGTTTTGTAGTCGAGTAAAATTTTATCGAAATAACTAATTACTGTGATATTATACATTATGTGAAGTTATACCTAGTTGTTTACTTTGAGGTTTTCCAACGTGGCAACCCTCTTCAAATATTAAGGGGACTTAAGTGAAACTTTCTCTAAGTAGGTTTTTCTATTAAGCCATTGTGTTGGCATAAATTTTATCGAACTACCGAATTGAAATTCCCCTAGGAAACCAAAATCGGGATTAGACGGACTTCAAACTAATGCTGCAATAAATTAAACAAACTTTTGCACCGTTTTGTAATTTTATATTGATTTTATCTTCACCATTGTTATAAAAGAATAAAGTTTGTGAATGTGTGAGTTTGTCTGAAATCACTGAATGGATTTTATAATAACTTTCACCTTTATGTCATTGTCTATTTTTGAAAAATTAAACCCTAAAGATAGATTTTTCGAATCTTTCGTACAGCGTACTCTATCGTCTTTCGTATTCAGTCCATTTGTGTTTTATTGAAAGTGTGCAAAAGGTTTACTTTTATTTAGTAATACATTACAATTACGTTTACATACGTACATAACTTCCCGCCAAATCTCTTACGATATAGGCAGAGAGTATTAAGAGCCAAATGTTACGATCGTCGTAGACATGCCTATTTTCTCTACATTCAGAACTCTTTTAATACAAA